>JANSTT010010100.1:0-25045 GCA_026745375.1 Platyura marginata | reverse complement strand
CTTTTCGTTTAAAAGTTATTGGTCTTTTCTTCCTCAGCGGAGTCCAACGGACTCCGTTTTGCGCTTTAGGGTTAAATTGAACTTAAAGATGCAATATTAACAAAATCAGAAAGTGAAGCCGGAACTGAATCAAAATTATGAAATAAATTTGAAGTAGAACCATAACCGGAGATTTATTTCGAATCGGTTAATTTTGTTCCTTTTTGACAGGATAAATTTCTTTTAAGTTCACGTAAAAACGAATAAAAATGTTTTGAATTCCAGTTCCTTTTATATTTTCAATTTATTACTTTTTCTAATTTTTGAACCGGTTTGGAAACGAACTGGAATAAAATCAAATAACAGAATCTAATTCGGAACGGAAAACTACAATAAGGAACGTAACCGATACGAAATAATTTTGGTTTCACTTTCTGAATAAAACTGACCATTCCATTGATTATAATTCCACATTTTAAATATCATAGAAACCGAAATTCAAAGTTTTTACTTTATCATAACATTCCAACAAATTTACCTTTACCGTCTAAAATGTGCGCATGAGATTATCTAAACAACATTTACATTTACATATATTTAAAATTACCAAAATGCGTTTAGACTTTAGAGTTTGCGTAATTGCAGTAAATGCAACAAGTTATCATTAGTTACTTAATCAAATCATATAAACTAGTTCCGTTCAGTCTTAAAATTAATGATTTTATATACTTAGTTACATACTGTAGGTATTGGTTTGAGGACATTTTTATAATTTGTCTTAACTCTTAGGCATTTGTGTTAACGATAGAGACTGACTGTATAATGTGTGTGACATCTTTTATTAATTTCACTTTTATACAAATTTTAATTAAACAAATTTTTCCTATATGTAGTTATGTTAGTTATGTTATATGTCAATATACCCACATAATTTTAACGTGTTAATTTCCTGGTTTTTTTTAATTACAATACTTACTGACATTATGAAAAAATGCAGGGTTAAGGTTTGTCTACCTATTCCAGTGGTATTTAAACTATATATAATTAAACTGTTCTCTTTTTTTGTATGGATGTACATTGGACAATATACATTTGTATGCAGTTAGTTGTTATAGAAATTTTAATGTAGGTTCCCAAACTGTGTGGAACTCTTGATATAAAATTATCTTAAATCTTAAATTCTTTAGTTAATGTTTGTTTATTACTTAATATAAACTTTTGTTATTTATTATGTGGTAAAAAAAAACCAGGCAAAAGCCATCCTGTTTCAGTCTTACGATGACAAAATTCTCAGTAGATTAAAATTTTATTTTTTTTTTTCTAATCGGCACAAATGTCATGATTTGTTAGTAGTCACCATTGTTCCGTTTTGGCATTCCAAGATTGTGTATAGATCATCCACAAAAAGCTGCCGTCTTGTCTTGTTTCTTACCGTTGCTTTTTGCTTCAGAAATTACCATTTTGTTTCTTATTTTCTATCTTCGGCTAAAATGGTTTAGCCTCTAGTAGGCCCTAGGTTTTCTTCTTTGTGGGAATACTTGGTAATTCCAGACTATTGCCTCAAGTATAAGCTATAAGGTCATTCTAATTATGTCCGATTCAGTTCTTCTGAAGGACCGTCATTCATTGTTTTTGCTAAACAATGAGATCTTTCTTATGCTTTTGATTTGCTAGCTCTGTTGGACCACCACTTGCATGTCTTGTAGTAAGAAAGTAGATCGTACATTCTAAATTTTAGGTTTACACTGCACACGTGTTTTTGCTTTTTGAACTTGAACTCATTAGAATTGAATTTGCCACTCCTTCTAAATGATAGAAATAAAATTTAAAGCTAAATCAAATTTTAAAAACTTATACAGTCTTACGAGTAAATAGCAATTAATTACAGAAAAGAAAAGAAAATAAAGAAGGTCAATTCACTGTCCGCCTCAACAAGGCACCACAACTGATTTACAACTCGATCAAAATCAAAATATACTTACAACTTCATGTTTAGAATATAGAAAACTTTATAGCCCAAATTTATAAAAAGGGCTCTTTTGCTTGCAAATCTCAATAAATGACCTGCCTACTACTTTTAGTCGGTAATGTATTTCACGTCACGTATCAAGCTTTTTTGCTTTAATTCATAAAAATTCCAGACAAAATAGCTACAAAGCTGCTTTTACAGAATATATTTCTAAATTAGGTAATCGTCTATCATTTGATCAAAGTCACAAAAGTATCCCGTGGGAAAATCTTGAAAGCAACGAAAAACTATTTCGAATTTTTTATATTTTTATATTTAATTTAATATTAAGAACTAATCTATGATCACATTGTAGACAATTTTATGATTGCTCTCCTAATATCAGCAATTGTATCAATTGTAAGGAAATTAATATTCCGATAATAAGTAACCACCACAAACAAAGAATTTTCTAGTAATGCTAATATTTTGATCAATCATTTCACATTTTAAACAATAAACAAAATCTCATATGAAATTAGATAAATACCAAATTATTTCCATTGAATATTTCTAATAGAGCGTTTTTTAAAGAAAATTCAATTACTGTTGCGTGCATAACAGGAAATGATCAGTTTTTGCTTACTTACATAATTTGGTAACAACTACAATAATAAAAATAATCATGATTATTAAGTGCACAATTTTTGCTGAAATCAATTTCGTTGTCGTCGTCAAAATACTAACTTTTGTCTTTTTTTGTCCATTCATCCTCCCATAATATAAAACATGGTAAAAGATGTGTTTTTTTTTGTTGTTGCCTGATAAAAGTTTGTAAAACACTGGCATACCCGACGCTTGTAATGTTATTTTAATTTATTAATATATTACGAAAAACGAAGTAAAATTCAAACTTGTTTTTGAATAAATCATAGTCTTGTTAGTTTATTTCACAACATAACAATGTTACGAATTACTATCTCGCAGAAATTTTAATAGTTCTTAATATTCATCATTCTCAATGAAAGATGACGGAACCTGTAAAGCACGACACTCTCTTAGAATAGATGAACAAGATATTTATCTATTTTTTTTTCTTTTAAGATTTACGATATCTCTTAAGTATCTGCAATGTAATGAGATAATGTATTACAATTTTTTTTTAAATTTATTTTTAGATAATTCCTATTGACGTATTGGTTTTTTATTCAATTTTACAGTTAACTCATCACTTCTTTTCTATTTATTCTAAGATGTGCTTAATATGGTGAAAGTATTCCTGAGGTATTTGACTATTTGTCCTGTAGGTGTGTGTCAAGATTAGAGTGAATCGAAAAAAAACAATCAAAATCGTTCTATTGCAATTAAATTTTTTAGAAATCGAGGTCCATCTTATTAGAGCAGCACAAAGAAACATTTTTTTCTAATTTTTCTACTTCTATGTGTTTCCAAAACCTTCACAAATAAATTGAAAAATTCGATCATGAAGGAGCACAAATTCTTCCTCCTTTTTCTTCAATTTTCGTTAGGTACCTATACTTATATCCCACTGGGATAATCCCAGCTTCCTTGTATATTGTAAATGTTTATTAAATAGCCAATATAATACCGTTTAATTAGCTCATCAAAATGTGTTAAAATATAGATGGCCCATCATGACCGATGAATAGGTCACAATCGTATTACAAAATTTAGATATAAAGTTAACAATTAATTTTTTTTTGGGGAACTACTGCTTGACCGAGAAACACTCAAAATTCTAAAATTCCTAAAGGAAACAGGACTAGAGGAGGTACTCTAAACAGTAGAGAGGCTCCATGAAGATAGAAGTAATAGATCTAAAAAGGTGGAGGTGCAGCGATCACCCCTAACAAACAAATCTACAAAATCTACCACAAATAATTTACAATTCAATAATTTAAGAAGAAGAAGACAAATATAAGACGGCCATTGTAGGGACGTTACACTACTTCTTAATATGTATCTCCAAAAAATGTAACAAGATTTCATATGTATGTAGTCTTAATTAACCACAATTTTTCCCCAATTGCCAATTTCGTCATTTAACTTTGACGTTTTTTTGTTCTATGAGCGATCCACATTAAAGTAAGGGGGGGGGGGTACATAAACTTTTAAAATTAATGAAATAAATTAATTTATATTAAGTACCTACATACATATGTATATGTAATCCCCGCTTGCATTACGTATTGAAATTAGTTTTATTTAATATAAGTATATGTACAATTGTACATAAATGGAACGAACATGAAATGCAAATTTTCTAAGTCAAGGTCAAATCGATTTGCAAATTTGAAATAGTTTTGTACTCTTGCCAAATTCACAACTATTGAAAATCGGAAATATAGATTCTTTTACAGCTAAAATAAACAAAAAAATCTCAAATTAAAAAATATTTTGACAGTTATTGAATTATTTTAAGTACTGTGGTTGTTTGTTCATATATCGTCTAGTCTAGTTACTAATAGAACTCCTAAATTTTTGTTTGATTATATTCAATTTGGCAGATCGGGCTGCACCTTAAAGATCACTATTCCTATTCATCGAAATGCTAGTATGAACTCATCTTTCTTTGTTCGTGGGATCGTTTAATGGAATAATTTGCCGATTACTGTCAAACGGATAAATAAATGTCTAGCCGTAGCTTAGATTAATTAAAAATATGGAAGATGAAGATTGTTTTCATTTTAGACGCCATCTTGGATTTCGATGTCATTTTAAAACAAATTAAACAATATCCGAGTATTTCATATTTTTCTTTAAGGTTAGGTAATCATTTTGGCGACTTTACATCATTTCCAATTTTATACGTTTCTCAGGAATGTCGAAAACACATGTAAATCGATTGACGAACAAACAAATGAACAGAAAACGTCTCTTACAGATAGACTTAAATACTGTCCCAATACTGATCCATAGACAATCATTAGATGTTAACAGACGTTAAAGAAGTCTCCAAATGGACAATCAGTCAAGTAAACATATTATAGGACAAAGGGATCGACAAATGCGATAAATTAAAATTAATCCCTCAGCCAATTTTAAATTAATTGTACTTTTTATTGCTGTTAGTTGTTGCTGTTTTCTTATTCTAACCAATCGAGGCCCCCTTATGATGTCATTATCCCAATTTACCAATGAATTTAGCCATACTTTTTTTTTGTAACATATTAGAATTAAACAATATCTTATGGGTTTAATGTACATTATGGATCGTCGGTCTATTTGTATTTTTGTTTAAGGGGTCGACAAAAAATATTGGGTTGACCCAAGTTAAGTGGATAGCCGGTTCTTAACAAAATCTGATTTAGTATAATATACTTTTTATGTATTATTATCGAAATTTTAAAAGATTATTTCCAAAAAAAATAGTTGATATAGTTTTTATTTTAATATCTCATGATTTTAATATAGTCTAATCAAATTAGATATTTTTTAATGTGTAAATGTTTTAACCTGGAGATAAATTCTAAGACCAAAAATTAGATAAGACGATACGAAGGCAAACAAGTTTTCTGATTCTTAATTTTTGCTGTATTAATTGTTCTAACATATACATAGTAAACAGAGCATTATTTGTTTTTCTATGTTATTAAGGGTTCCACCAAAAATTGTTTTCTAATTAATATAAGACAAAAATAATTTTTGTAGACCGTTAAGATCGTACCGACCGTTCGAATTTGAGAAATCCCGCTTGTTTTGGTTTTAATAGTTCTTTTAATATGTTGGGCAACCAGCAAAATCTACTGAATATTTTCGCTCTCAAATAAAATAACAAGGTTGGTTGGTTGGTTAGAGTGGCGAGACCTATGGTCTCCAATTAGCACAGTTGTGCCGTTTTGATACCACTAAACACCCTATTTGTCGTTATGGTCACTCAGAAGGTTCGGCTACAGCCATTTAGAGGCATTAAGGAATCCCAACACCTCGTTGACTGTTTTTTTGCTGATTTCTCCCAGGTGGTTAAGACTGTAATTATCTAGTGTCTTGAACCTAGTTCTGTTTAATGCCGGGCATGTACAAAAAAAGTTTTTGAGCGTTTTTTGTTTGTTCTCCTCTTTGCAGCTGCGACATGCTGTGTTGTGAGGGATGTTTAGTCATGCCGCATGTATACCTATGGGCCAGTGCCCAGTATACACCGCCGTCATTCTGGCAGTGTTCTTGCGCGGCATGGCTATGAGTTCCTTTGATTTACTTTGCATATATTCTGGCCATGTTTTCCTGGCTTTCCTGCACGTTTCGAGGGTTTTCCATCTGTTGTTTGCTAACTTTAGGAAGTGTAGATACACGTTCCTCTTAGTTAAACTTAGTGGAGAGTAGACTGTCTCCGCTATTGAGATGTCTAGGCCCAAGCCTTACCTCGCCAGTTCATCAGCTCGTTCATAAAATAACAAACACATTAAAAATAAAATACCAATATATGTTTAACGTCCTTAAATGAGGATGCATCTCTTCTTCCATGGTTATTGATAAATTTAGCAATTTTTTTCTTATATACTTTTTTTAAAAAAAAATTAATTTTGGTCCGGTAGTTTTTATTTAGGGGTTAATGGCTTTTGTTTTGGAGTCTGATTTTTTATTCATCTTTTATTTTACTTTTTTTTTATTTACTTCGCTTATTGGATTTAATGTTTTTCTACTTTTACGGGATCTAGAGATAACTAGAGTAATAGGATGTTTGTAATTTAATTAGGGCTAATTGCCCTATGTATGTAACATTGAAATTGAAATAAATAAATAAATTTGTTCGCTTTTTAGTGTTTTTTCCCAAAAATGATAGGAAGGTATTTTGAAATGTGGTTTAATTTAGGTAGAACGATAATTCTATTGTATTGTAAAATTACAAAATCTATCCCTCATCTCCTACCTCCAAATCAAAATGATGGTGAAATGGATTTTTTCTCTGCGCTGTGATAGTTAAGCTAGACAATTAACTCTTTTGTTATAGTGTAGTTTAGGAAAATCTTAGTTCAGGTACTTAATATGGACACTTTGTCCTTTCATTTTCTTTTTTTGTTTTAGTTAAAATACATTATCAAATTAACCACTACAGATTACTTGATTGATGGAGCCACCCTTGATTTAAAATAATTTAGTTGCCTTTTTTACTTACAATTTGGTTAAATTAATTGAAACACAGTGCTATGACTGCTTAAGAGAACTTTAAAACCTAACAAACAGAATTTATGTAAAGAAAACATTTGCAATAAATTTCCGATTTCTATTTAGATCCTATACGTGACTATATGTAATTTTATGCCTGTGGCTTCTGACTTTTAGCCATATATACCATATATTATAAATCAACTTATTTATTTTAGCAACATCAAAAATGTTGTTGGAATGAATTTTTTTTCTTTTATTGACTATACTAAAAGAGGAGCAAAAACAAATTTAAATTTTTATAAATAAACTATAGAATCATCATGATGGAATTTAATATAAAAATCAATTTTGAGACAAATAAAATTAAATTGGAATTCTATATCAAATGTCAGCTAAACTCGTTAAGGTATTTATCTATTATATATTTATTTTTTATTTTTTTAATGAAATCATTTAAATTGATTTATATACCTATATCTAGTACAGTATATCTATGCGTCAGAAGTTGCACTTATACTTATGTATATATAAGAAAAAAATTTAAATAACAAAAAAAAAATTCATTCATTGTGTGGAAAACTTCTTTAAGATTTTATTTGTTGTTTGGGTTTTTTTTTCTTCTTTCATTATAGTATCATCAATTAAATTAATGTAAAAACATACATCCGCATGAAAACTTGATTTTTAAAAATTGTATTTTATTCTCTTTAAAGGAAAAAAAAAATCAAAAATACAAAAAATAATCTCAACAAATTATTTTGAATGAAAAAGAGGACAATATTGTTTGACCACAAGGAAGAGAGAAAACAGTAAAAAAAAAATACACACACAATTTTTGTGCATGATGATCGCGCGCTGGTGATCATGGTGCGATGAGGATCCAGTCTGTAAAATAATCGAACAATAAATATGCGCAAGATGCTGCATATTATAAGATCGCGACGATACTACACCTTTATGTTGTACTAGATTCACGGTTTTACCGAAACGATTTATACGACACACGATGCTATTCATCTGATCCTCTTAAATGTAAATGCCTATATAAATGGTGATATTCGCGGCCCGCTCTCATAGTTAGGCGATCGTTCAAAGTAAAAGTATCTTAAATTATTTTAGTTTTTATATTTTATGTTCGTGTGCGTGTGAATTTTTCTTTCAATAAAATTCGATTACTCAATGAGCATTGTCGGTGTGACTGTGATTACTTAAGCAAATATATACAGAGTGTAAAGTTTTTATTATTTTTTTTTTACTGGGTTGAGTTGGTTTTTTTTTTTTTTGTTTTTTTAAAAACTGTGTTTAGTAGTGACGATTCGGATTGGAATAAAACATTTGGAGAGTTTTTTTTTTGGATAATTAACACACAAAAAAGTAAGGACTAAATTTTATGTCATTTTTAAGGATATGAATTTTAATTTTTGAATGAAAACATGACATTTCTAATCGATAAAATTATTTGTTAAAAATCATCTTAACATTATTGTGTAGGTAAATCATAATACTTAAGATGATCGTCAAGGCTACTTTAAAAGACTTTTTTTTTAAGAAAAAAAAACAAAGCTGTTTGGATTACTACATATACATATTATACATATAACTATTAACTACATTTTCGGCTAAACTGAATAAACTCTGTTAAAGTTTAAACAATTTTTTTTAAGCTTTTGTCAATATTTTGCACATACACAACACATATTCAATATATCAATGTATGTATGTAGGTATGCGCATTTCGTTTTAGCATCCAATGAATTTCGCACAATGATGATTCAAATTTAATTTCGATTCAGCAAATTTTTCAATTTTCTATTTATAGCTCTTTCATAATTTTGCATTAAAATAAAAAAAAAATTAATATTTCTTTAATATTTATCATGATAAATGATTAGTCTTTAGTCTTTATACTTATTGCCTAAATCATTTCAAAAAAAAATATTTATCATCCTCCTCTATGTATGTATATAACACATTGAATTATACATTATAATCTTAACCTTTTTCATTTTTAAAATCTTTATTAATTCGATGTTCTTTTGTGACCTGACCTGCCAAATTTATTTATTAATTTTTATAGGGTAAGATAGATTATTGTATTTGATTTGTTGTCGGATTGCATTAATTTTTAAAAATTGTTGACTATTATTTTTTATAAAAATGTAAATTGATATTTGAATTATGGTTCTTTTGGTCCAATTAATTTCTATTAACTGTATGACTGTATGCCCATGACTATTGCTGCTCTATTTAAAAATATAAAACAATATTACCTCTTTAAATACTAGGTTTTACAATTTATCCCTATTTAATAAAGGTAATAGGGGATGTAGTTATTTTTAGCCAACAAATTGTTTTACTTTTTTTAATCTTCATTCTAAACGCTTCTTAGTTACTTAGGTGTCAATGTAATTTTTAGTTTCAATTAAACATATTTTATATAAAAAATATTTATAAAATTTTTAAAAGTTATTTTAATTTTTTTTTTTACATTTTAAATTTTTATACTTTATACTAATTCAAAGATAGAAAAAATTGATTTAAAATTAATTAAATTTCTCGTTTAACAAAATTGATTAATTTTAAGGTGAAATTATTTATTCGAATCGTTCCGTATATCCGTAATCCGTATATATTCCAAAAATTAATCCTAGCGTTATTGAAAATTTTATCGTCAAAATTATTTTTATCTAATTAATGGATTTTCTTCCAAAAATACAATATAGAATTATTAAAATTAGTAAATTAAGAGGCGTAAACAAAAAGAATATTTGATTTTTTCAAGGCTGATTGATTAGTCTTTATTGAATAAATTTGTGAAATGCTTTTTACTTTTAATCGTCTAATATTAATTAAAATTTTTACACACTCATCCGACTATACTAAAGAAGGTGTAGTCATAATATAAAACTATTAACTAAATGTCATAATTGCAACTATGAGCTATTCATAAAGCTAAACAATCAAATTCAAATTTTCAACGCAACATTTAACGTTGTCATTAAATATCAACTATTCAGCATTTCTTACTTAATATTGTTTCGTATCATTTTATTTTATAGTATACATTAAATTAAAAAATGTATTGATTTAAAATCATGTATGTTTATTACCCAGGAAGCCAAGCTCGTTTATGTTTCCCTTCAGAGGTAAACCAACTTTTTAAAATTACTTCGTTACGTTTTACTTGATAATATTTTTTTTAGAAAATATTTTAATAATTTAGTTTTTCTTTTAAATTAGCTAGTACACATTTTTAAGCATAAAACCAAATTGCCTTTCACTAATTGACTCTATATTTTACATGTCGTTACAATTATTATTTATTCTTCGTTCATGGGATTAACACTTGGAACTCTATTTATTCACCTTCTCATTTTAGCTACAGCCTTTATTCTTTCTTATTCCCTTTTTCAGATTTGGTCTTTACTTTTCTCTTATAGATTATATACCACATAGGCGTCCGCTGACTGAAATTGTTGGGGGGCACACATTTTTTTTAAGCAATGCAAAAATTAACTCCCTGAAGAACATTAAAACCATTACATCAAGACCTTGATTTGCGTTTTTAATCGGTTTCACAGAAAGCCAATGCAAATCGAAATAATTTTGAAATTTTAAAATTAAAATATTTCAAAATCAAGATAATTCAGAATTCCAACACTTCAAAAATCAAATAATGCAAAATTCAAATGATTCAAAATTCAGATAATTCAAAATTCAGATAATTCAAAATTCAGATAACTAAAAATTCAGATAATTAAAAATTCAGATAATGCAAATTCTTGCTTTTTCAATTTTCCTTTGATAATTTATGCAAAATAATTACAAAATTCATTTATTATATCATTAAATTTATTATTGATACATATTTAAGAATTTTAAAATATCGGAATCTTAATTTATCTGAATTTTAATCTACATATTATATGACTTTTGAAATGTCAGAATTTTAAATCATCTAAATTATGAATTATCTGAATTTTGAATTTCCTGAATTTTGAATTGTCTGAATTTTAATTGTCTAATTTTGATTGTCTAATTTTGATTATCTGAATATTAAAATGACTTATATTGGACATAAATAGAGCACTTGTCGCTACTTTTCTGGCTCCAAATATTAGATCAGAATACTTCGTTTTTTGTTTTAAGTAAAAATGGTTTTTATTCAAACAGAGAAACATGTTGGGGGGCACGTTTCTTTTAAAGTTATTCTCTGTATGTATACTGAATTATTACCAACAAACAGATCTTGCAAGAATATCGAACATTTAAGTGCGGCACATCGACATTAAAAGCAGATTTTAATGTCTATACTAATTTCAGTTTCATTAACCGCGACTAACAAATTAACAGTCATACAAGTATGACATGAGTCTCTAAAATTTGGTACAAAGAGAAGACTATCTTGCACATATTCTTTTGGCTAAAAATGTTTTTCTCATACAAAATCTTCAAAAACCACAACAATAGAGGGTAGAAGTTGTTATCAGAGATGTATTTCTAAAAATGGTTAAAAATCTAACGATCTTTTTTGATCGTAAATTTTATCATTATAGGATCTGTAAAAAATACATAAAATTTAAAGTTACTGTCATTGTCACTGACCATAGTCAGAATTTTATGCTTTTAAACTTAATCATTTTGATAAATAAATCTAAATAAAAAGTTAACCAAATATCTGAAATTATGTCGAATTCTTTCAGAAAGTCATTTAGTATATTTTGAGGGTACCTACTATAAAAAAATCAAAATTTTAATTCTTCAAAAGAAAAGTTTTTGAACTTTAATGGCATTGGAGGCTCGTAAGAATTATTGATTCAATCATCTTGAGACTATTTATAAAAAAATCTTACGTCATTTTGATGGCGGGTTTTTAAATAATGACACAATTTTGAACTTTCTTATTTCTAAAGATATGGTTTTGAAATTTTGTATTTTTATATTACATAATTTCAATATCCAGCATTTTTTGCCTAATAAAATTTTTTAAAAAAGTTTATTCTTTAAGATTCATACATTTCAAACATGAATGGGTTAACCAAAAATTTTCTAAAAGCTACTCACCATTCTCAGAGTTTAGTTTTAAATCGTTTCGTGAATTTTTAATTTTTAGAAAACGTTAACCCTTTAAGGTCCAAACGGTGTCTTTTTTACTTTTAAAAATATGTTAATGCAGTAAAAATATAACAAATCAATAATTCTTACGAGCCGCCACTGCTTAATGGATTGTACATATAAGAGTAAACCACGAATGGGAACCACTGATTAAAAAACCAAAGAATACACTACATAGTAATGTATGTATAAATAAAACGAAATTGGAAAGTTAAGTGCCATTTTTGACAGCATTCATTTAAAATATATAATGAACAATAATAAAAAAAAACGCAAGAAAACTGAGAAGAAAAAAAATCTATGCACGGACTTGAACTAATGACACTGGTTAATTTAATTACTGAACAATATATATATATATATATATATATATATATTTATGACCACGAGGTTGTTACTTTATTGAATCATGATCTTTCAGTTAATATGTCCGCATCCTATTTTTTGTTAATTGTTTAATATTTAATTGTTGGCATGTTTATTTTTATTTCTATAGGTACATAACATACCTATATTGAATAATTAACAATTATAATAAGAAGAGAGGTGATTGATTGATTGATCAAATAAACATTAAAAATTAATTCAGTAAGGTTTTTTTTCTTCTTCACTGTATATGTTTATCAAATTACGCGTAACTTAACGATTTCACGGAAGTTGTTACTCTATTAAAATTTAAATTTAAAAAAAAAACTAAAAAAGCATATAAAAACGTGTTACATTTGAAGCATATTTATTTAAAAAAAGATAACCACAATTTTTAAGCATTACTTACTTAGTTAAAAAAAGAGGAGGATTTCATCTGTTGTCATTTGAGTAAGTTACATACAAATATTGATTGATGAGTGAATTAGATTTCTTTAAGAAAAAAAAATCATTAAATTCGCATTAACATCTCTAACTATATATTTATTAAGATGGTAAAAGTATTAACAAAACAAAATTATTTATATCACCATTATGTACATAATAAGAGTAATAATTATAAATTTTTATAACTTTCGTTACATAATTATTATCATCTGTTACTTACTTGAAATATTTAATCCTTTAATCTTATTATGAAAGAAAAACCGACATTATCATAATCATTTAACATTTTTAGTGGTTTAACTTTTATATGTGTATGTAGAACATTCAGACGTCCTTAAAAAAGGATTGATGGTTATAACTTCATATATCTACTCTACATGCTAACTCTTATTTCTTGAGCTAATTTTAGTTTTTTCCTATCCTAATCTATTACCATCTTTTAGACATTTTAGAATTAAAGAAAGAATAAATAATTATTACAAATATGGCATTTAATACCAATAAACCGACATTTTCTATTTCTATCAAATTTAATTAGTTAAACGTTAGGGGGGTAGAAACCAAAAAAAAAGTAAAGACAAATTCGACTTGTTTTACTAAATTTAGCTAAGCGTCAACGAAGTTTTTCTTCAAGTTGTCACATCCTCTGAGATATGCTATTGAAAAATTAAAAATAAATTCTTTATTAAGTTCAAAAAAAATCTATCTTCATATACAAAATACCTATATGTTATTACTATTAAACACAAAAAAAGGGTTCGAAAATGGAAAGTGTGGAACGATAGAAGTAAAGTGTGAAGATGGACAAAATGGAATATGTTTATTATTCAGCGCCTCTTTTTTTATATCCTTCCCAATTTTCTTATGTTTAAATTAATGACAGTTAATTCCGTCTGACCTATTTTTGTAAAATATTAACAACAAAAAAGTTTCACATTTTACCGTTGTGACCAAGGTTGTGGCGCCACAATTTTACATAAACGTCTATCTAAATAAACGTTTACTAATATCCATTTTTTTTTTGGACTAGATGTACTAATATCACCGAAAAAACGACGAAAATTAATGACTAAAATCACGTTTTCTTATTCATTTGCTTACACCTACACCTACATATTGCAATTTGATACAAAATTTTTCTTAATATTTTGCCAATATAACAAACTACATATTCATAAAATCTATACAAAAACCAAACATCAATTGATTTGCTAAAAACACGTTTCCAAAATTGATTAAAATAAAAAAAAATAAAAAAAACCACAGTTCGTATAGTGCACTGAACTTTCACTCACTGTTTTTATTATTTCAAAGTACGGACAACACGGCACAGCGCATGAAACGGATATACATTGTAAAAGTGACATATGTCACATTGAGCCTTTATTTAAAATTCAGTCAGTTAAAATATTGTTCGAAAAGTATTCTTCAAAACACCATGTTTTTCCTTAAATAAATACAGGTGTATGTATCTATACTAAGTAAATATAATTAATCAATTTCTATCCATACTATAACCACCATTATTGTTATCTTTCGCACCATCATCATCACGACCTCTGCAATAATATTATGTTACTATGCCGCTCTTTTTTTATTAGATCCATAACCAAGTATTGTACCGGGTATATCACAATCTATACATAAACAACTCTGATTGAACATTATTTAAAAAAAAAAAAAAAAATCTGCTTCTTCTGCATAAAGATGCTATAAAATGTACCTACTCGCGTAATGAAACGACATACATTTACATATTATACCTATCTATGTAAGATTAACTATAAGTAAGTAGGTATATATAGGAACATTATTTTTTTTTGCATTGATCGCAGATATTTATTTGCTATAGAAATGGTGGTTGCCAATTAAATTCTTGAGATATTTATGATGAAGATATTTTCATACATATACCATACATATGTATTATAATAAAAACAAATTATGTTTGGCGCCTGGCCTTGTCAACCATTTGTTTACATAATCCGCCGTCTTTTATATTATTTAATAAGTAAAATTTCATAAGAAAATAACAAAATACATCGATTAAAGCGTCCATCAATTTCCAAATTAAACCTTCAATATAATATGTCGTAATTTCAAAACATGACATTACCACCAATAAAAATTTCTGGTTAACATACAAAGAAGTTATCTAATCGAATATTTCATAACTTATTTAACCCAAAAGAAAGTAATTTCTTTTTCATCATTTTAATAATGGCTGGCTAAAGACTAAAAGTTGAATTACAACAAGAAAAAAAAAAATAATTATATAGTCGACCCGCAGAGCGAAGAGACATCGAAGCTATTAATTTATTCATCAAAACACCTAGGCATCAGATATGTACAATTACATAGGTACAATCGCATTTGAACCCGACCATATATTTTTGAACGGTTTTGAAGACACACACATCACACTTTAATGATCAATTAAATTAAAATTATCACATTTTGATATATGATCATATTTTTCGAAGAGTAAACGTATAAAATTGAATTAATTTTTGTATACATTTTTGCGGTGCTTCTGCGCTAGTGAATTTGATATTTTGTTGAATAAGAAATGTCAAAAAATATGAAATGAATATGGCACGGCACAATTTAAATGTTTTGTCGATTATTGTATGATTTTTGTTTTGAAAGTTATTTCTTTTTTTGTCTAATTTGAAAGCCGCAAAAGAAATTAGCGAAACCGTCACCCGCGAATAATTAAAAATTTCAATTTGTGAGTGTGTCTCATGTCTGTAATTGATAACATTCTTTTATATGTTTATTAAAATGCAAACTAAATATGTATACATAAACAAAAGTTACTTCCTATTTTATAATGTTACTAATTTTTGTTTTTAGTTTCTATTATTTAATGGCGAATTTATAATTTTGCCGTTATAGATTTATAAATATTCAATTTTCGCACTAATTCAGCCTTTACTTTACATCATGTTTTTGTAGCACATATATTATGATCAATATCGTATGGTGGAAAATTTTAATTTGGACATCCGAATCCGAAAGCAAAAATTACCATTAGCAAACCTATAGAGTATACAAAGCTAAGCGCGAAATCACACGTCTAAGAACTCTTACCGATACATTCCATTTTAAATATCACACTAATGGCATTTTTGTTGCATCATAAACTGATCTTGGGTCTTTTTTTTTTTAAACAATGATAATCTTTACGCGACCCTAGAACTTTTGTAATATGGACATTAACGATTAAGAAAAATTGGATTTATTATTCCACGACCGTGTGTATTGATTTATGTACTTCTTTTTGGTCTTTTTAATTAAAAATTAAGGATTTAGTTGGTGTTTTTTCAAATAGCACTTTCGGACGAAGAAAGTGGTATTTTTTGGCTGGAATCTAGGTCAATTTTAAACACAACTTTATTTGTTGCCGATATTTCGAAAATTTTTTATTTTCTTTTTCAAGGCTTGTAAGTACACAATCTATGGGAAAATATCTCCTTCCCCTTTATTAAAAATATTATTAAGAATTTAGGTTTTTTCGAAAAAAAAACTATTTCTAAAAATATTTATAATTCTATCGTCTGGAAAGTTTTTTATACAATTTTTGATCAATTCTTTTATGGTCTATAAACTTTAAAGGGTTCACTAAATTTAAATATTATAACTGCATACAAATTCACGATTTGATGTCTCTTTTCCAAAATGCACATAAAATTACCTAACAACAATCAAAAGATCATGTACGTATACATTTTATTAAACCAGTATAAAAAGCTCCCTCTCCTTAACAAGCCTCTAGATACGTGCGCCTAATCTGACAACGTCAACAGTCATTGCCAATAAAAATACATTAATTATTTTAATTGCTTAATAAAGACGATGGTTTAATGTTTATCCATATGTAGATGCAATAATTGTCAAATTAATTCAAAATTTGCTTAATTTAAAAAGCATGTAGTGTTAATGGTCATAATCTTTGTTTGCGATATTTCAACCATGAAACATAAGTACTACGTGGTTGAGAAAAGGTTATTAGGCTTAGCTTTATGATTTCAATAAAATGTATTTAAGTAAAGTAATAAGTGCAGTTATAACAAGTTTTCAGATCTTTTGCCAAATCACGTTTTTTTTTATTTTGTTTAGAATCGATTTATGAATGGTTTTGTAAATTTTTCTTTTTACTATTTTACTATTCAAACTGTTTACTATTGCACTGACATCCTCACAAATTTAGTTGAATTTAGAATTTTTTTTTTGCTAAACTTTCAATAAATATATTACAAAACGATCAATATTGTTTAAATGTAATTTGTTAACCACAATTTTTGATTGAACTAGTTACGATCAATATATGTGTAGTATATAATTTAATTCGTTGTCCTCAAGTAAAACGTAGTACATTTTTTCATCCAGAAGATTTTTCACTTCTAGCGAAACATCAACAAATATTGATAAGAACATCATATCAAAAAGAGATGGACAAATTGGATTTAGCATAATAAATATTGGTGAATTTATGAATGACTTTATGATTTAGATATGACTATTATATTTATTTAATTTTTTTAATTTATGCAAATAAATTTTAACAGAAATATTTTTATTTTCAGATGCAGGTCTGTTGGACGGCTCTAAGTGGCTTGCTATTATTTGGATTTGTGAAAACACAAGATCCAATAGATGCATCATTTGTAAATAGTAACTTATATGTAGAAGGTGATATACCATTATCAGAAGATTCACCATATTGGTGGATGAACAAAGGTTCACCATTCAAACGAAGTTTTCCACCGTCTAGCGGAACTGAATATCAAAATTCTCGAAGTAGCATTGACATTTCATCGAATCCATTTTTAAATGGTAATTCGATAGCAAGTGAAAACAGTGCGGCCGCATCAAATATTCAACCACAAAAAATTGATGTGTCCAATAATCCGTTTTTAAGTGGCAAAAAATTTGCAAGTTTATCGGACATACAATATAGTGCATCATCGATAAATCAAAATATTTTTGGAGCTGGATCATATGTTGCACCAGGATATTTACCACCAGAACCAGCACCATCGACAAATATTAAAACAATTACCTGTTCGGGACAAGGAAAAGTATGTGTTGAACAACGAATTTGTCGTAATGGATATGTAGACAGTTCATTAGTGAGTAACTCAAATCAAGTAAGTAGATTTTTAGTAATTATATAAAATAATGTTACTTAATTTAAAATTATTGATAATTTGAACATTTACATAACTATTTTAGTAGCTTTTCAACTCGGTGAACTAAAAAAATTAGGGAAACGTTTTCATTAAATCTATATAACTATGTACCTACAAAATTTGATATAAAACAAAAACATTTTGTCCGAATTTTTACTAGTTTTATTAGGTGTATGTAGCACAAGGTTATTTTTTTAAATTTTTTACCTAGAATTGTAATTTATTGTTTATATTTTAAAATAACTTTGAAAATTAAGAGTAGATCATTTATTTTGAGAATTACTGCATATTTACTAAAAAAACCACTTATACTTAATTTTTGAATTATTTTTCATTTAATAAAACTCGACAAAAGAAAATATCAGGCTCGAAGGACCACCAACGTCGGTATAAAATTCCCCAAATAATTTTCTTTAGTCGAAATCTTCGATAAAATATCTTTGGGATTCCTATTTGTACGACTGATAACCTACGACGATTCAAAGTTCAATTTTAATAATTGGGACTGGGGTATTTTGTCATTGGGAACATTCCCGAGAAATGACTGCTTCGTTTCTGGGATATTTTTCAACTATTCCGTAATTTATTCTATGTTTAGTTAATCATATCAGGCTCTGTACCATTTATTTTTGATCGTCTACCAAATAGTGCAAAATTTAATTATAACAATTTTTTTTTATTACGGACCCCCCTATTATACGACAATGGTGCTTCTGTTAAATAACCATATTCCAATACTTATATATGAGCCGTTGTTTTTATTGAACTCGTTATCAAATTCACAAACGTGAATTGTAATCGAATTTTATTTATTTGAAACTTAAAGCCAAACACAAGACAAAGAGAAATGCTAAAAAAAAACCAGTATAATTTTGCAGTTAATCATTTCCGGAATCCCGTATACATCACATTTAGTTATATACATAATATACAGTTGAAATTCCACCACAAATATTATAAAATGTGTCCAAGTAGTGTCTCCAAATGTCCGAAATTCATAAACACACATTGATAATTACATCGATTTAATATATTTTTAAGTTTTTAATGTATAATCGTAATCCTTTGGAATTATTACAAACCTGAAATGTTGCACTAAATGATGATGTTGACCTCCAGCGATAGACTGAAAAATTCGGAATCTTTTAGTGTGATTTAATTTGAAGGTTGCAGACATTCTCCAATAAAATACTGAATTTGAATTTTTTTTTTCAACAGTCAACATGAGGTATGGTAGAAATATTAGAAATAACAACTATTTTGATTATATTATTTGATAAACATATTTTATCGATTATATTGCTAATAATTACATTTTGAATGTGCATTTATAATCGAAATGTGTGCTAATGTTGGGCAAATAATAATAAATTGAGATTCAGCTGGAACTAACTTTTTGGACCGATCCTAACTGGATAGAATGATCTTGTCGCACTATACAAGTTATTTGATTTAAATAGATGGTTTCAAGGATAGGTCATAACATTTTAGTTATCAGCATGTTTTTTGTTTTTTTTGGCAAGGTAAAAGGTCTAAGAACTATGAAAATTTGATGAGGAAATATGCCAACAATTTATTTCGACGTTTGGTGTTAGATAGGTGAAACCGTTATTCTGAATAATTAATAATTTTTTTTTTGGGACTCGCTCATCTGATGCTCTTCTGTTCACGAGTTTTAAAAATCTAGAGTAATTGTGGATGATCAATGTAGATTAACTACTCGACAGGACTCTCGCGTTACAAGAGGTTGAAATACAGAATCCAAAAGGATATAATATAATTAAAATTCGTATAGAAAGTGTTAAATAACCGTTGAACTACTTGTTGGTCGTAATTTTGACGTATGTGGATCTCTTTTATGTACTAAGTACATGACTACGTCTAAATGAGGTACATAAAAACAGAATATAATTATACTTGTCAAAACAACATTTCTCAAGCATTTGGAACCACATTTCGATCATTGAAAAGAATCTCCATTAGAGTTCATCAATGTATTGATTTTGCGATATAAGGAAAATCTGGGTCAATTTTGATAATATTTAGCTTTGATGCATAAGGAAAATATTTTGAATAAGAGATGGAAAAATAATTGAAAAATCTTTCTGCTGTTTCGATAAATATTTCAGGACTCTAGTAATAAAAGTCTGTTATTTGTGTTGTGCTATTTAAAATAAATTCAGTATCTCAATTTATTTAATAAAGATCCTAAGACTCAGTCTTGACAAAGGTTGCCAAATCTTTCAACTGTCCGTCTATATAGTTACAAGATTTTCTGGATCTAAACCAAAACTTAAAAATTATTCATCGGGTGTGTTAACCGGGTTGACTGAGATTGTACTCGTATCTGGTTTAAGACCAAGAATTATGAAATTAGATATTTAGAGGCGTAGCCACGGTTGGTCCAGCAATCTCCCGCAAAGGTATTTTATGAATAAACTAAAAGATCAGATGTTTTGAAATGGCACAGTTTTCATTAAAACATTTAGAATATATTTGTTTTATATAATTTAATTTGTCTGTTTTTTAGTTCACAGTATTGTTAACAACCAAAAAAAAAATCCTTATCATAAAAAAATAAGTAATAAAAAATATATTCGTGAAATTCCCGTAATCAATTTATCCATGTTAGACAGGTTCTGCTTCTGTGTACATCATAAATTACACAAAGAATTTGGCCTGTTTCATCTTGGACAGGTTTTTATACAGGTTATAATATAAAAATTTCAATCAAAACAAAGGGACGAAAAAAAATTCCATCTTAGACAGGTTTCCGTCTAAGACAAGTTCCGTCTTTGTGCGAAAATATTTTGTGACTCACTGTATTTTCTATAAAAAAAAAAATCTTAAATTTTTTAAGTACAAGGTTGCTAATCCGTTTATTTGATGGAATTATAGGTTAGGTATACCTACCGAAACGTTTAATTATTTCTTCCATTTTTTTTAACCGTGTTTTTTTCCTAGTCCATTTAGTAGCATCCCTATCATTATGGATTATGGTCCGATCAAGCCAAACTTAATAATTGATGTAATTGTATGTTATCTATGCATATTGTAATTGTGCCGTATAATTCCGTCCTTATGACCGTAAAAACCGGAATGACCTTGAAAATAAAACAGACAAAAAAACGTCAACCAAACCTGATATAAAACTTTTATATATGACCTTGAACTTGACATACTGCACTAGTAATATTATGACTGTTATATTTGATTGGTATTTTTTTGCTGTAAACGGATTTACGTATATAAATAGTGTCATATAGACAAATATCTCATTTTTTTTTTCTATAATTTTTCAGAGGTGTGTCAAGAGATATATATTGTATATATATTAAAGACTAGAAATGACGAAAATATGCAATTTTTTCTTAAAAATTTTAAATCCTAAAGATTCCCTATAAGATTAACATGACATGACATAATGGAATTGTTCAGTTAATTCATATTACAAATTCTATTCTATAGAATTTAATTTAAAAGTAGATGGATTGTAATATTATGTCGATAAATTTAATTTTTCAAAAATAGTGATTAATTTATATAAAGAATTAATAAATATTCTTTTTTATTGCTATGCTGACCTTTTTTAGAACTTGTTTTGTTGGCTCGTTTTCGTCTTCCACCAAAACTATTTAAACTTGAAATAGCAAAAAAAAAAAAAACAAATTGTATTTCTATCATCACATCACATTAGCCTGGTGGCTCCTCTAGCTATATATATATATAGATAATAAAAATACTTATTTTTTCAAAAAAATTTAAATTCAAAAACTATACTTCAAAGATATTTTTATTCATTAAAAAATATTATATCAAAATATGATTAAGAAAAAAAAAATCTAATATTCATTTATGTATACCTACAAATCCTACAAGGTGTATAATAGAATTAAACAATTTTTCGCAACTAAACAATAACAAGTTTAGTATTTAATATGCGTTAATATTTTCACATTAATTTTTAATAATACATTGGCTAAAATATTTGTGTGAACTATGTTAATTTAATTCTAATATATTGTAAGCTTAAAAGTATTTATTTAAATTCAATTCATAGCCATACAATAGTTATTTATTTGTTTTGTTAATTAAAAGTAAAATCAACACACAACAGGGGTCGGGTTGTCGACTTGGTTTACCTTCAAAATAACATATTTCTAATAGTTTTACAGATATTTTCTAATTTTTTTTAAAATACCGAAGATCATATATCCATCTATGTAATGTATGTTGATGCTATTTCATTTATGTATAGTTAATACCCTATACAAGTGTTGGCTAACCTTTTATAAGTTCGGTATGTCACAATTTTGATTAAAATCTAGCTTAACCTTTAACTACTCGCGCTGGTGTAAAAAGTACACCGACAAAATCTGTTTCAATTTGTATTTATACGTTTCCTTCACTCTACCCGCTCTATGTATCCTTCCATTAATATGTTGCCAAGAGATGTTTATCCGTTTCTATACAAGTCCTCATCATTATTGCGTGTAACAAATGTAAAACAATAATAGCGACACTAGTGAATAGACATATTTTGCTTATCTGAGCAATACAACATCAATTATGTTTAAATCTGAGTATTTATTATTTTGGGTATTTTTTTCGTTGCTTATTTTTTATGATCAGATTAGTAAAAAAAATAGTTAAATTTTAAACAGGGTATCCCTAATTTTGGTGATATTTGCAGCCCTAGTAAATAAGAGTTATATTTATGTGGCAAAAAGTTATATCGATTTCAGTAACTTTTCAGTCGAGCCAAAAACAAACTTATTTTGGCCCCTTTTTAAAATCTACTTCAAAATTAAGTTTTGAATTTTTGCACATTACGTTAAATGTTATGTTCGTACCACAAGAATAGAAATCAGTTTATTTGAGATTTTATTTCATACTTAAAGCTACTTTAAAAAAATCGTTTGAACGTTACATAAACACTTGTGTACACTTAAGCTACTTTAACCCTTTCATGCATACATTTTTCTTTGGGTTCAATGGACTTGAAATTTGTCACTCGGGGTTTTTGGGGTCGCTGATCACGAATCTGAAGTCAAAATTTCAAAATTTAAAATGGCGGATCCAATATGGCGGTCAAAAAAATTAAAATTTATTAGATTACGCTGAAAATTAGTATGCGGGGGTTTTTGGGGTCGCTGATCACGAATCTGAAGTCAAATTTTCAAAATTCAAAATGTTGGATCCAATATGGCAGACAAAAATGATAAATTTCATTATATTATGCTGAAAATTGGTATCTGGGTTTTTGGGTCACTAATTACGATTATTAATTTTAAAAATCAAAATTCAAAACGGCGGATATGTTGAATCAAAATAAAAAAATATTCGGGGTGCTTTTTGATTCCGAAGAGTTCCCCTTGCCTCTCTCTGTGCCAAGGGCATACTAATTTTCAGCGTAATCTAATAAATTTTAATTTTTTTGACCGCCATATGGGATCCGCCATTTTGAATTTTAAATTTTTGACTTCAAATTCATAATCAGCTACTCCAAAAACCTTTATTAAGCTGATTACCGATTTTTTAACTGTAATAGATTTGCCACAGTTACATTTAATCTGTAAAATAGCTACTTTTTTGCTCTTTATTTATTTATAAAACGCAGTAATTATTTAAAAAAGCGCATATTACGTTTTTTTCATAACAATTAATGTGCTAGGATACTTACAATTAATGTGCTAGGATACTGCATGAAATATATGTTATAATATTAAAAAACTGAATTTGAAAAGGTGTTGCTGTACAGCAACACTATGCAACAAAGGGTTAACATATTAAAGGCTATAATAATAGGGATAAATTGCAACATAAGCTTAAAAAATATTTAATAAGTTACTATAAAAAATCATATTTTTTTATTAGACCGTTTTTAAATATAAATAAGCTACTTTTAAATAGTATCCCTATAAACATCATTTTTTTAAAAAAAACTTAAGTTTAAATAACCTTTTTGATACCTCGGCTTGTAAATGTGATAGAGAGGGTGGTATTGGACCAAAACACAAAGTTTGAGTTGTAGTTTTTATATCCAGAAAAATCCGTTTATCGCTTAAGAAAACTTTAGGCCGGTCGTCTACTACATGCGTTTTCATACGAATTGCGTTCATGAGAAATGTGACCGAATATATATGCGAATGATCCAAACACACTGAAATGTATTAAGCATCGTCCACTGTATGCGTGAAGGTTGGTATTTCGTGCACTAACGCTACTAACTACTTTTATTAGTTTTAATATCATTTAAAGCTGAGAATAAGGTTTCACAAAAATACGTAGAGGAGAAAATTTGTGAAAAAAACCATCGCTAGAATCTTCAAAATGCTAAAAGAGTATCTGGTATTCCAGGCATTCAACATTTTCACTCTCCAAACGATTTCTTTCCATACTCTCAAGTTTGGACCTCAAGTCGCCAAACTTGATCACAGATGTTGTCTTGAAATGATTTATTTCCAATGAGCGCGCTAGCGATATTTAATTATTAAATATTTGTTGTAATTCTAACGTATGAAGCGATAATAGGAACAGCCCGATATTATTATAAATTCAAATGTTGCTTTTTTTGTTTTCACCTTTTTTTCATTCGCTTTCTTTGTTTTTGCTTATTGGCTGTTTTTAGTTTCGCTCTTATAGTTTCGGTTAAACCGGTTAAGAACGAAGATACTGGTACGGTATGATTGAATTAAAATAAGAGTCTAAAATTTTCAGACTCTTAAAAAAGTATGATTGAACGTATTTTAGACAAATTTTTGTCTTAAATATTTAAGACAGTATGATCGCTGTCTTAAATGATATTTATGATAGAAAAACTACAAATGAAATGAGTTTTTGTATTTTGTGGTTATGATTATGAAAA
>JANSTT010010089.1:0-25068 GCA_026745375.1 Platyura marginata | reverse complement strand
ATTTTACCGCTTATTTTACCCTTTTTTAGTGCTTTTTTAAGCGCTTATTTGACACATTTTTAGTGCTTTTTTAAGCGCTTATTCGATACATTTTTAGTGCTTAGAAATCCGGTCTCTAGTTATTATTAATTAAATTAAAATATATATCGATGGTTATTTGACAAAAGGTCCTAACCCTAATTTTTCACAGCATTTCAACGAAGAGATATGATAGGGGCCGTTTGAAAAGCGGGAAAAAAACCATATTTTATCGTGAAATTTAGTAAAATAGTGTGGCCAAATAGTGTAAAATATCCCAAATTACCAAATATCATAAAAGTAAACCATTTTTGAAAAAAAATTGATGTTACCATCGATATATAGGGTAGACCGGTACTGGGGCAAGTTGTCACACTCGATACCTTATAAAAAGGCTTCCCTTGCCAACTATTATTGAATGATTTTAAAGGAATCAGAAAGGTATATGAAATGTGCATAGTTCATAGTAAGTTACTAAATTATCTGTACTATTCTTTTATTTGAATAAACTAGCCACGGTCTACCCTACTAAAGAATTAAGTAGACAGAAATTAATTAGTTTAAGATTCAGAATCGTTCAAAAAACCAACAAGAATTGGGTTGGTTTAAAAATTTACAATATTTTTCAAAAATTTGAATCTAAGTTTTTCAATAGAATTTAGGTATTTGTCATAAAAATGAGGAGAATTAAACCGAAAAAGCAAAGATTACATTTAGCATTGAGAACAGCTTTATTTTGACTCAACACAACTTGTTGTAATAATTAGTACAAAATTCTGTATCATTTTTGTTCCATGCGACAATTTAGATGCCCCTTTAAAGATAGGACTTTTCGTACCGAACAAATAACTTAGTGGATGAAGTGGCTGCCTTCGAAGAGGAAGGTCCCGGGTTCGACTGAGGTGAAACACGAAAAATCTTTTTCTCTGGTTTATGTTGACTTTAGTCTGAGGCCAGGTGATTAGATTGCACTTAAAAACAGTCTAGAAATTGTGACAGAATGACAGGTGTCAGGTAATGTCAGAATATTGAGAACAATTTTAGAGCAATTGGATTAATTTAGTTTGAATCAATATTGACTACAAAATTCTTGTTATATCCAACCTTAAATAATTCAGTTTAATGTTCCACTAATAACAGGAATATTCAAATTAGAATATTGAGCATTGGGGTTAATTTAATTTGACTCAACTTTTTGTAAAATTTAATACTAAATTCTAGAGAATTTTGTTCCCATTCGACATTAAAAATACAGTTTGATTCCCTATTGAGTTATCGGATTAGAAAGGTTAGAACAATGTTAGAGTACTTTTTGTCTTTTTTTAATTTAACTTAACGTTTTGACTACAAAATTCTATTTTTGATTACTAAATCTAGATAAAGAAAATAGAAGTCTTACCTGTATGCTAACTATTGTAAACCAAATAATTCCTGAGGGATTCATCTAAAAAAAAAAATTGTAAACAAATAGTTAAATCAACAAATAAATTGTTAGTTTCATATTAACTGTTTAATGAACTCAATATTTCAAATAGGGGAATGTAGAGGTAGTGTGTTGTCTATATGTTTTCTTATAAATTTTTTATTTTAATATATTTCAACATGAATTTAATCGCAAGCGTAAAATTAAAAAATTACTTCAGCAAAGATTCAGTTACGGTTTCTCGATTGGCGAAACTTCCAGAAGATATTAAACAGTATCTGTATATATACTATATAAAGAAAAAAAGTTATTTATGTTTGTTTGTATGTATGTATGTTCCACAAAAACTTTTGATCCACTCGAGCAATTGATTGCAGGAATACTTTTTAGCAGCAACATAGGGCAAAATGTGCTGCAATTGTTTTGGTGTGTATAGACGATAATTTTTAAATATGGCAATGAAAACAAATTATTGGCTATTTTTTAAGAAGGTTTTCATAAAATTTTTTTTCTTTTCCTATCGAATGTATGCAGTAAGATTTTCCCACAACCATTTCAAACCGAGCGAAACTGAGTACCTCTACTAGTTACAACGACAAGAAACTTGAGAGACATAATGGGTTTCTATAACTACAAAATCTTTTTTTTTTTTAAATCAGCGCCTACATTTTTTCAAATTATATTTATATGCATAGGCGTCCGCTGACTGAAATTGTTGAGGGGGCACAAATTTTTTTTTACGCAATGCAATAACGAACTCCTTAAATAACATTAAAACCCATTACATCACGACCTCGAGTTGCGTTTTTAATTGGTTCCACAGAAAGCCAACACAAATCGAAATAATTTCGATAATTTAAAATTAAAATATTTCAAAATTAAGATAATTCTGAATTCAGATACTTCAAAAATTAAATAATGCAAAATTCAGATGGTTCAAAATTCTAACTCAGAATTCAGATATTTAAACATTCAGATATTGCAAATTATTGCTTTTTCAATTTTCTTTAACAGAAGGACTAAGTAACTTAGCATTTCTTTGATAATTTATGTAAAATAATTACGAAATTAATTTATTATATCCTTAAATTCATTATTGATACATATTTAAGAATTTTAAAGTATCGGAATCTTAATTTATCTGAATTTTAATCTAAATATTATAAGACTTTTGAAATGTCAGAAAAATTGAATCATCTGAATTATGAATATTTGAATTTTCTGAATTTTGAATTGTTTGAATTTTAATTGTCTAAATTAAATTGTCTACAATAAATAGAGAACTTTTAACTACTATTCTGGCTCCAAATATTAGATCAGAATACTTCTTTCTTTGTTTTAAGTAAAAATGTTTTTTTTTTTCAAATAGAGAAACATGTTCGGGGGGCCTATGTTTATATGTATGTACATACATAGTTTTATTAGTTTCAATCATACACCCTCAAGCTGAAGGTCGAAAATTTACTATACAGTAAATAATTAAAATAAATTAATTTGATCAAAATGTTATAATATAACCCACATAAATGACAACGTGTATGGTATACCAAATTCCCCTACATATTTACTCATATATGTACCACACTTTGCATATAGAAACTTCATTAATACCTGCACGGTACATAATGTTTACGAGTCATCGATCCAATGTTTTTTTGTGGCTAAATGGGCGAAGTGCAAGGTCGTATCGTTGGTACAAATTTAATTCGATTGCGCGATAATGCAAATTGGTTAGAACTGGTCTTCGTCTATAGAGGAAATCGAAATTACCAACATACGAGTACAGTAATGTTATAAATTGTATCGCACACTCTATTTGGTTTATAAATAATAAAAAGATTTATTTGAATATTGTTTTGTATTTGTATAGTGTCTGTGTGTAGTAGGTACTGTTTTTGAAGGTGGATTTTAGTTTGTTGTAAATTAATTATAAAATTATTGTTGTTATTTATTTATTGTAATATTCTGTGTAACAACTTTCGGCCCACCAATAATATTCTCAGTTCTATCTCAGTTTTCGTCATTTTTCAACAACAACAAAAATAATAATATAGTTTTGCTATTTTAAAGATAATTAAATTCAACAAAAAAAAAACGGTTGACATATTATACATTAGGGTGGATCATTTTTGTATGAAGATTTTTGGAATTGAGATTTTTTAGAACAAAGTTATAGGTTATTAAATTACCTTTAAAATGATATGTAAGCTGGCTATGTTTCGTTCATATTTCAATTTTTTAGATAGACTTAAATATAATAAAAGTCATGATTTTAAGATTATAGTTCAACTAACTTTATCAATATATAAAAATTCTTGATTCACAATAAGCAAATAACAAATAAACAAAAATAATAATAAAAAATAAAAATAAATTTTTTCATAAAATCTCTCTTTGAATCAAATTTTGGACAATCATTTCTAGATTTTATAGTGAGTATTCAGTATTGGGGGTGATTGATGCGCCTCGACCTATTTAGATCTATTGTGCCTTCCCTTTTTACTTCTATCTTCATGGAGCGCCTCCATTATTTAGAGTACCTCCTCAAGTCCAGGAATTTTAAGATCTTGAGTGGATTTAGAGATGGAAGGTCCTTCTCGGCTAGGCAGTGCTCCCCCAGATGATGGATGAGTGCTCCGCATTCCGATGTATTGGGGTTTCATCTGTTTCTTCACAGTACCTGCACGTGCTTTTTTCTTCCAGATCCAGCTTTATTAGGTGTCCCTTAAACCTGCAATGGCCTGTCAGGAATCCCGTCAGAATTCTTAGTCTGTTTTTGCTAATTCTTATACTAGCCTCATACCTCTTTCGGTTATAATTCCCGAGTAGTATTTTGGATTGCCTTAGCTTAGGAAGTTCACTCCATTGCTTGACTCTTCTTCTTCCTTTTTTAGATTTTATAAATGTCCTAATAACACCGTCACGCTGATCATACTAATTTTGAAGCTTCAGTGACGAGTTTCACCGTTGTATCTAATGCTTTAGTGTAATTAGAGAACTCTTCCCAGATATGTATTACGGATTCGTCAAGATTATCAATAATTTTATCAAATGCTGATTTAAATATCTCGTTAAAATAGGTTCTATATATGTTATTGTGGCCTAGTTTATGATAAATATAAAAAAAAGGAACGTTTTGGATCATAGAACCCCTAAATTTGGGTCATTGGATTAAACACAACACAATACAATAGGAAAATATGTTTATTTTAAAGTTCATTATTATATGCGTCAGTCACACCTCACTTGATCCAAATAAACTAGGTATTATACCTACTACATTATGTATATAATCTACATAAAATATAATATCGCCTGTCCTTGCATCAGAAGATGCACCATCGCGCCACTATTGCAAATTCAATTACGTACAGCAATTTAATTCCGATACCAGTAGGTAGAGGCTGTGTAAATATTTTGATTTTAAAATCAAGTTTAATTTAAAAAAAAAAAACAAAAAATAAACATAAAATCGTGTTACGCTATAGAGTAAAATGTAGTTGCGAGTAGCAAAAGTGAAAAACAAGCAAACGGAAAAGCTGTATGTCAAGCTTATTTATTATGTATCAATAGTGAATAGATAAACAAGAAGTAATTTCATGCCAATCACAGCCTAATGTGCTGTGATTAATTGGTTTTATTTTCAACTGAAAGAGTTTGTTTATCAATAGCATTAAGTAGATTTATTTTGGCCTTTTAAGAGAAGCATATTTTTTTTTTATTTATGTATATACAAAGCTGTATCTAGACATGTGTCTTCTCTTTTATGCTCTAATCTTTGCTGTAACACGCTACTTTGTTGTAGAGAGCAATAATTTTTCTTAAGCCAATTCCAAATAAGTGGCAAACCGCAAACGTTATTTATATTATGATTTCGAACAAAACATGAAATTTCGTTTCGGTTTTTGATTCTGCTGCGTAACATTATTAATAGCTCGTCTAATCCGGATTAATTGGAGCTCTAGGTTGTCCGGATTAATGAAAGTCCGGATTAAAACAAATTACCTATGAAATTACAAATGCGTAAAAGAAAAGTTAAAACAACACTTAAATCACAATAAATAAAATTACCGTCTAATCATTGGCACTGCAATCAATTCAATTCTATTGTAGTGTTAATTTATATTCAATTTAATTGTTGTACCGAAAAAATAGATAAGGAAAAAGTCCTAGTCGTAGAATAAAGTCCTAACTGGTTCTAATATCAAGCAATTCCATTTTTTTTATTTTTTATACTTAAACTTAATTTTTAACCATTAAAACATTCCCCCAAACTATTCTCTCAAAAATAAGCCATAACTTCTCAAAATCGATCTAGCGGTTTCGAAGTTATGATTTTTAATGTTAACACTACCTACATATTAATTTTAAAAATAAAAACTACTTACTAACTCTAAGCAATGCAGTTCATCATTTCTATTTGAACTCGGTACTGCTGATAAAGACAAAAAAACATTAAGACAATTTTTCAAATTATATAATTCATTACCTAATTGGGTGAAAATTCACATAATCAAATGAAATATTTAATTAACCAATTCACGTATTAAATTTAGAGCTCTACAATAAGCATTGCCGAATTAATAAAATATCTAAATCACGTAAAATGTTGAAAATTTAATGAGTTTAAAGTCGTGAGTTTAACGATTTAAAAAAAAGAATACTTTTTCTCCAAATCAATTGTTGAATAATTTCCAATTCAAAAAATTCGATCATCAACTTCATATATCCTTTAACTTTAAATTTAAATGGACCCAATTTATTTTACATTATTCCACTTAGTCAGGTGTAATCATTTTTGTCAATCGGTCATTATATCGTGTCGTGATGTTTGTTAATAAATTCTATACATTTAAATATACATACAGACATACTTATGTCATGTGTGTTTATGCGTAAATGTAAATCAACTGAACAAAAAAAATTCTTATTGTAATACCGGGAATGTCAGAATAAATGGCAAATTTGTCATCTTAATTTTTAATATTAATTCAAGGTGCATTTTCTGGTATAATTGAATTTATATTAATTTTTAAGATTATTTTTAAATGGCAATTGAATGTGGAATTGAAAGATATTAGAGCGGTAGTCAATAATCAAGTTTTTAAATTAAGGTAGCTTTTGAATCCAAACCATTATGAAAAAGGTAAATTGAGTCGTCATCATAGGCCTGTTTTACATAACACAAAAGAAAGCATAGGTCATCCACAAAAATTTGAAAATAAAATGTTTAATATCAACAAAACATTAAAATTAAAATTAATTATATTTTGGTCCCATACAAACTGTACACATCAATGCGCATGCGGGCATATTTATTTGAAATTCTCTCTCCGTAACGGTAAATGGTTTGACAGATCGCCATATTGTTAAAATAAGAATTAATTTTTTTTTTGTTAGTTAATACAAATATAGATAATTTTATTGTCAATTGCACGAATACTTAAGTGTTTATTATAAAATTATAACAATAATAAATAATGTGGATAATCGACAATCTATTACAATTAAATATCTTGAAAATTCGGTATTTTTCTATGTTAAAAACAGATGAACAATTTTTTTTCTCGATGGAATTGTTTTTTTTTTTGTGAAGTATGAAAATGATGAAAACATTGCGATAAATTCAGTACTTATTACAGAATTGCAGTCACTATAGTGAAAATTAAATATTTTTTCACTAAACCTGAATTTTGATTGGTAAGTGATTTCATGATATGTAATGCCCCTGGCTCGCGAAACACCACTTCACTTAAAATTAAAAAACGCAAATATTTAAAATTTATTAAATTTATTATAATCGATCACTTATAACTAAAGTGTGGGAGTGCGCACTTATCTGTTTAGAAATTCCATCCACTTGGTCTCCAAAACTTCCGTTGAGAATGTTAGCGCCGTATGATCTTCCAATGGAGTATAATTGTTGTATGCGTTGTAATATATGCTTTATGTTGTAAGATGTTTAGAATTATGTTGTATATTGATGTTATATGTTGTATAGATGCATAAATTAATGTAAAAAGGTGATATATGTTGTATAGATGTTATATGTTTAACTACATATATATATGTAATTTTTGTTTAATTTTCACTATCAATTTATAATTGGTTTATTAAGTGTAATGTGTAAATGTTTTAATATTGAGAGCGTCTGATCTGCTGATCTCGTTACTTTTCTGTCCTCGCCTCGTCAGCAGTGATAAACTTGGCTCAACAAACTTGAGTCAAACATGGATGGCGAAGGGAAATTTACATAGGAGTAGACACAGGACGTTTTATTTAATAATGATAACAATTTACATATACATATATAATATATGTATATAACAACAATATCTGTAGCGTCTCTGAGAGGGACGTTACAGATATTCTTTTTAAAATTCAGATTTTAATTCTTTCTACTTATTTTTATTGATATAAAATTCTATAAAATAAATTCTGTAGAAGGAATTAATTTTTTATTCAAACCGTTCAAGACATTTCTTAACATTCCAAAGATGTTTCTGGATTTTTCGATTCATCGGATTCTAGTCCGGCCTCTCTTGTTATGTTATAATTATGACAGTAACATTTATTCACTGTTTCTATATTTTAGTTTCTATATTAATGTTTAGCAGCTTAGTTTTTGGCAGTATTTATTTTTAGGGCAACTTGCTTTGTATATAGTCGTCTCGTCATGAGTTGTAAATAATTCCTCACTTTGAGAATAGAAGTTTTACAACAAAATATTAAAATTTCTAAGATTTCTACTTCAAGGATTCTTTTAGCCAATAAAAAAGGATATTTCATACAAAATTCTTATACAGACAATGCACATGCACAACCATCACATATCACATATCAAACAAAAACAATAATTACAAAAATTTCCGTCCATACTTACAAATATAGGAGGTAAGGTCAAAAAAATTGTTACAAATAAAATACAAAAACCATCGACCATTCGACGAATTAATGATAAACTACTTAATAATGATTTTAAAATATATCACATACAAAAAAACTTGTTTGTGCATAATTTCTGTCGATTAGGATAAAAACTGGATGATCATGTTATTGAACTTAGAAGAATTTATAAAAAATTTGCTTAAACCAAAATAAATTATCACTTTATGTGTAGGTCAATGACCATGATTGTTAATTTATTTGCCTTTTGATTTCCATCTATACACAAAATTACAGGAAAATGAATTCCACAAAAAAAAAAGAAAAAAAAATAAGAAACAAACGAATTATACGTCCAGACAGGTAACCAGCCATCCAAATGCATCTTGAAAATTAATTATGCCAAATTATAATTTATTAAGCTAAGTTGTTATTTTTTTTTATTTTTTATTCGATATTATAATACCAACGCTTACGTTACATTATTTTTACTCGTAAAAAAGTGTGCCAAGACAGGCTAAATTGATTGATTTCAAATTTATTTTTCTTTGGAATTAATAAATAATTAAAAAATCGTCTCACGTATTTTGCTGAAATTGAGATTACATTTTATTAATTGCATTCATTGACAATAAGCTATTGCTATAGCATACATGACACTACGACTACACACACATAAATATGTATAATACCCACAAGAAAATATTATATACCAAGCAGGCAGTAGGTAATGTATATTTACATCTTTTTTGTATATAAACATTGTTGCAAACTCGAAATAAAGAAAAATTATTGAATTTATTAAAAATATCAAATTTAACTTTGCGTGTAAAATAGATTACATTTAAGCGACAAGACATCTTATTATTTAAGAAGTATATGAAGAGGTTTTCAAGGAAATTCGGATAATGCGAAGATTAATATTTATTGGTAAATGTCATGCAAGCATATTATATAAAAATTAAGTCTGAATAAATCAATTTATCTTCATTTGTGTCGATAAAAATACTTTTTTTAAGAGTTAAGTTTTTGAGTAGCTATTTTTATCAAAATTGTCCTTAAACTTAAATGATTAAGAATGATTTTCCAGAAAATTCGTTTATAAATCTACCCACACTAAACTTATTTGCTAGAAAGCTTTTACATATTTACTCAAAATATCATCTGGCGAGCAGAAATTATTTCCAAAAAAATCTTTTATATTATAAAATTTCAAGTTACAAAGAAACCCAAAATTTGAGCTAAATCTTAGTTATACTAATTTTTTGTAATTTTCTAAAGTTTTAAAAACGAATTTAATACCAAAAAAAAAGATTATAATTGTGAATGAAAATTGATGTGGAGTTTTCAAAATTTCATACCCCTCCAATTTTAATAGTAGGTACTACGAATTACAAAACTACAAACTACGAACTAAAATACGAGTTCTGGATATTTATTTGATTAGTGAATAGTGAAACTTATTAATATTTTATTTTATTGTTTATTTATTTATTAACCAACAATTACAATTTACAATTTAATATTACAACAACAACAAAGATTTCGACATATAGGACATGGATGAAAAGGATCCAAGACCAAACCATACTTCAAAAAATTAGAACAAAAGAACAAAAAAGCTAACTGAAAGAAGACCTAATATTCCAGAACCATTACGCTAAAAACATAATCAATTATTCAAGGCATTTCTGACATTTCTGCGAAAACTATCACGTGAATTACCATAGTCGAAAAACACAGAGAATTCGTTTCACCACGTCGCAAAGATCTAGGTGGAACATTAAAATTGAACAGAGACAACAGATTCGGAGCATCAATGTGACCTGTTAACAAATCGAATACAAAAAAGACCGAAGCATTTTTTTTCTAACGGACAACGTTTCTAGATCGATCAGCATATAACAGTCCTCATATGAAGGAAGGATAAAAGTATCACGCCTCCAATGAAGTTTCCGAAGAGCATAAAGCATAAATTTCTTCTGGATCGTTCAATTCTTGCCATATCCACAGCGTATCCTGGATTACCTACTATATAACTTGAAATCGATTAAATAGTCCTACAAAGATGTGTCTTTGAGACACATTTCATTTTTAAAACTCTCCTACTTATTTAATACGCATTATTATCGATCGGCTATACGTATTTTTAAAAATACTAAAAATATTAAAAATAAAATTTGTAACTTTTTATCTACATTTAAATTTAATAAAAATAAAAATTAATGGCACAACCTGCTAAGGTAAAAATAGCTTAGTTGGACTAGGGTTAATATATTCGTATAACATGCACGTTACGCAAATAAAATAAAAATAAAAAATAGGAACAAAACAATTAAATTGGAAGTAGTATATTGCACTTTGTCAGCATTTCAACTCTTCAATCTAGGTTATTTACCCTGCTGCTGTAATTTCAGGAAATTCATTTATTTGGCCATTAAACGCACGAGAACTGCACTCGATTATGATGTGGTTTAATGTCTGTCTGCTTGCTGCGCAGTCACATTCAGCGGAATTGATAGCATTTATACATATGTAGAGTCTGCAGATCTTCAGGACAAACCTGGCACGATTTAAAGTCATTCAGAAGCGCCGCGGGAGATCAAAGCCTGAAAGTATGAATCTAGCTCGCCTCTTTGTGTACCCTGGATAACGCTATAGAATTAGAAAAATCGGTGGCTACACAATCGCTCATCGATCTTCTGGCTGTCATATGTACATTTAAGCAGACACATACTGATTTATATATTAGTACTAAAAAATACTAAAAATTTAAAAAAAAAATTATTTAGGTAGAGATTTGGGTGACATGCCACTTGGGTGAAATTCAAAACGTAGACAACATTCAAGCCTGAATTCTTATATGCCGGTTTCTTATTTCGCAGAATTTTATAATTCTGAATTCCCATACGCTTGTTTTCCATTTTGAAAAATTACCAAAATGTCAGAATCGCATCGTCCTCAATTCCCATATGCCTCTTTTCATTTCGCAGAACCCACAAAAAATTCTCAGAGATTTGTAAGCCATTAACATTTTATTGAGGTAGGATTTTATCCGAGAGGAGGAAATCAAATTTTCCTAACATTTAGTTAAATTTTTCGAATTTCTTCGATAGCCAAATTGTGGGAGACAGGAAAATCTACCCGGATAATAAAAAAAGACGAATTTTGATTTTTTGTAGTTACGTAATAATGGATTGACACCGACGATATACCCAATATATGGGATCATTATTTACCGCTCATTCTTTAAAATCCCGTATATTACCTTTTAATTCAAATCATTAATGGAAGGTTGCACAGATAAAATAAAGCTAAAATAAAAGTGAAAAAAATATTTTAAATTGCTATCTAAAGTAATTTAAAAACAGGATGAGGGGAACCATTTGAATACATTTCCTTAATTAGCAAAACATTTTAAAAATTTCATAATTAATTATATACACATCCTCTAGAGCTATTTGTAATGTACAAAATATAAAATGCGCCCAAAGTGCTCTTAGAAAAAGTTCTTTCTTAAAATATAAAGAAATTCAAATTAATTTATTTGTATCTCATCTCATTATCATAACAAAATCAATGAACTATTCAGTAATTTAATTTATGCATGTAAACAGAGGTGTGTCTTCTATCGCATACCTATTATGATGATGATGATGATGAAGATAATGATGATTCAATATTGGATTTGTTTTTATTATCTATTTATAGTAGCAAAGTTGTAAATTACGTCAAAGTGTTAACGAACTCTTAATTGTTTTGTATTTGATTGGAATAATGGATGGTATAATTGAGATTTACGATTTTACCGTAATTACCCTTCAAAAGGATTTTGTATATAAAAAAAAGGGTAATGAAATGGAAATAAATTTAGTTAGGGGATGGTCAAACTTGGTGAAACCACTTGAAACTTTAGTTTTTATCAAATTCAATTCGGAAAAGAAATTAAATATCTAACATAATCTCAATAATTAATTAAAGCTCTTTTGAGCAGCGATTCCCAACCTTTTCCCAATTTTCAACTCATAATAATTTCATGCCTCACCCATATAATTCAATGTTGTTTGAATGTTAAAAGGTCAAATATTTTGAAACATGGTTTACATTAGGGAATAACTGCTGTAAAAAAAGCTCAGTCCTAGTGCAGCCAATGATATTGAGTTATTGATGAGAGGAGTTTATGTAACCAATTTTAATTTTTGAAAAATGCATTGACATTTATAGTTTTACGCGGTCCAATTTTAGTTACATGCGACCCCAAATTGGGTCGCGACTCCTCATTTGGGAATTGCTGCTTTAAAGGCTACTATATTAGTTTGTTTTTGTAGTTATACTTATCTATATATATGTAGTATAGGTACATATGTGGCTCACATCAAAATTAATGGCTAATAAATGATGATTGATCAAAATCGATTATTCAGTCTGGCAATTTTAGGAATTTTCATAAAAAAAAAATATTTGGGAATATCCAGTGTAACAAATTACATTTCAACTTACAATAAATTTATACTGTTCAGACAAGATTAATGAAATTTATTTTTAAAAAAAATAAGGACTTTCGTATATTCGATCCTATTTTTTTTTATTTATTGGCATATTTTTTATTTTGAACATTTAATATGTGTTTACGTATTTGAACCCTCTGATGAATGATGGATATTTTCTAATTATGATTAAACATTGCTATTAATTGCTGATCATTTATTATATAATTTTTGCAACCATTAAATGGGCAACAACCCAAAGCCGTAGAATGTACTAAAAAAAAATGTTTAAATATAATTTTAAAGCCAATTTTATTTTTACACTCTATTATTTCATATATAGAGCATGTTTGTTTGACACTGTCGATTCTATTGTGTGATTTATTTTTGCTATGTAAAGCATTTTTGAAAATTGTCGTAAATTAATTCTACTGACGTTTATATGAATATTTTTGTATAAAATTTATTGTCATTTTATTCCAAAATTAATTTTTAAAATATTTTGACTTATCGATTTTTTTACAAAATTATGAGAAAATTTTCAAAAAACAACATTTTCTTTTCCATGCATATTTAACGAGTCGTTTCCTCACTAATATAGTTTTAAGATGTGGTTTTTTGACAATTTTCTCATGATTTTGTAAAAAAATCCAAAAAAAATGTTTTAGGCATATTTTGAAAAAAAAAAAAAAAAAAATAGAAAAAAAAGTTGAAAATCTACACGAACATTTTGAATCCAAACTAAAACGTTAATTCTGTTAACAATGTACTTTTCATAAATTTTTAAAAAAATGAATCATAATTTCAATACTAAAGAATAATTAAAAACAATCTTCCTCTAAAATAATTACCAACTATTTGCCTAAGATTTGTTTTTCAGAATAATTTAATTAAGAACTAACTTTAGATATATTTGAAGTAACATAGGCATTTCAAATATTCGTCTTCACAGATTTTATTTGCTTTAAAGTCATTACCTATAACGTCTGGAATATTCAGTTTACTATCAACTTATCAAAAGAGAGTCTAGAAAATTTATCACTTAATTGGAACACATTAAAATTGTCTATCAACATAATTTATCTATGTACCTATGTATATTCTATACATTACAACATATACGATAAAAGCAATTCATATTGTCTGCAATTTTATGTATTTACACGTGTTGGCGTTACCTACAGGTATATATTTAGCAGTGACATTGTCTGGCCGGGTTGCCTCTCTTCATTTTCTTTATTTACAAGACATTATGAATAATTAGAATTAAAATTATAGATATATACTTATATTCAGTGGAGAAGTGTTGCTATAATTTTATGAGAAGCTTAAATTATTTTCATAATTGACAGTGGTCTTACCGCCTACAAAATTACTTTGTAGAATGTAGCAATATGGTCTATCTCTATATGTATGATTTGGTATTTAATCTGATGATCTGATAATCTGATGATATATTTCGTTGAACAAAAAAAAATTAAAAATATGAAAAGAAAAGTTAATTGGATTTTCATAAATTTGAAGGGATGTCTTTTAATTCTATATAGAAATATGCACAAAAAATAATTTTTGGTGAAAATTTCTTTTTAATGTTATGGAAATTTTTAATCAAAATGCATAAATTTTTTTTACTAAATACAATACGTAAAAATCAAAAATAATTACCTGAATTAAAAATCTTTTATTATATTATAATAATGTACGTACATATGAAAAGTCCGTTTTTATAATATTGTATGAAGGTAAGTTTTAGCGGTAAGGTTGCTTGCTTGGAAGTTCCATGAAATTGCATGTAGTAATAAGAATATGAAAACGAAGTTTGTTTAGGGAGTATGGGAGAGCGGGGTAATTGGAGCCACGGGGCAATAAGAACCACTTCAAAATAATGAGAGGTGTGTATTTTGTATTTTTGTATTGAAAATGTTAAAATGTTGTGTTTTTTTTAACAAAAGTTATGAGGTAATTAGAGACAAACCGGTTAAGAGTAACTATCGGTAAATACAAACTGTTGTGGTTTCCATTACCCCGTATACGCTGGAATAAGAAAAAAAAATATTTTCAAAATTTTTAAACACTGTTAAAAGTAGAATTGATTTTTTAAAAAAAAAATTATATTTCAAATTGTAGCAATATAATAAAATACAATAAAATAAAAATCAATTTCTCAGAATTCCTTAAGCGAAACAAATTATTAAAATTCTTCCTTAAGTGGTGCCAATTTTCCCGCGCTCACCTACCTATTATACAACGCTAAAAATAAAAAGCGTTTCTATATTCTCTTGTCAATCAAAAAAAAAAATTTATTTAAAATATATTGGGAGGAATATCATAGTTTTCATGGTCTTAAAACTCCTAAATGAAAATATACTTAGTCAATTTATCTTAAAACGTCCTTGACTTAACGTGCAGTTCTACAATATCTTATTCTTATTTTTGATTGAATTCCAGAAAACACAAAATTACTAATGATAACTTGAAGAAAAAAATTTCTTATCAATGCAATACGAAACCAGTGCTTCCCCTCTATATTTCATTTAAATAAGTGGAAGTAAAATTTGTAAATTTTATATTTTACTTATCATCTATTTATTGTTTATCTATATTAATTTACGCATAACTATTATTGTTGTAAATCTTTTCTGTCTCATTTAACAATAAAATGACATTTAATTTACAATTACTCTGTGACAATGACCTAACGAAAATTCAAAGACAAAACAACTTCTGCATATTAATATTGGTAATGATTGACTCATTTCATAGGTGAGTTTCTTCAATTTAATAGTGAAAAAAGTGTCAATCAAATCAATATATGTATGTATGAAAACAATTTTAAGTACATTCCATTGGTCGTTTAAAAAAATTAAAAAAATTGTTTTGAGTTATATAATTTGGTGTTAATGATGTCGATATATGTGAATGATCGTCATATCGATATATAAATGTGAATTAGCTCGTTAATTTTAATTATTTTTTAGAGCATTTAAATATTTCATTAAAAATACTTTTAAAAACTATTTAAATTTTGATCTGGAAAAAATCACCAAAAAACGATAAATTTTGCCATTTCTTTGAATCAAAATAATCAAAGGTTGTTTCGAAAATATTTTCAAGATTTCAGAGTTTCCATTTTTGATAAACAAAATTAACTAACAATTTTTATTTCCAAAATATTGTATAAATTTAAAATAAATTAGCTATTAGTAAAAAAAATACAATCTTTGGTTTTTTTATTTTTCGTAATTTTCAATTCGATGTTCCTTAGAGAACCTTTTTTTTTTGAAGTGATTAAACTTAAAAGAAATTTACCAGTACATATGGTGATGACTTCTTTTTAAAGTATGCGATGAAACATAATTAATCGGAATTTATTAATGATATAAATTATTACTGAATCAAAGTTAAACAAAAAATCGTAAAAAATTGCATTGCATTTATAATAAACTAAATGTTATCTAAGATTTTTAACCTTTTTGCAATTTAAAAAAAAAATTCTAATTCTAATGTAATTAATTAGCATAATTAAAGTAATATACATATTAGATGGTATCGAGAAGCGTGAAATTTAAATGGCCATAGATTATTCACATCTTGAAAGCATATATAATATAACTTATTTGTATACATCTTTATTTGCATATAAGTAATTTGTCGCTGATGGGTGATGAATGGCTCATTTATTTTTATTACCGTAATTATGTCATGTTTTTCGATTATTTTCATTAATTTAATACCCAAAATTGTTTTATATATCACACAGTAAGGGGTTCGGTTTACAATAATTTACATTTAATATTTAATTTTTAAGGAAGATATTCACAATAAAACTAAATCGAATTAAAGAAATAACCAAAAATAACATTAGTCAACCAGTTTTATTAGTATACATACATATACTGTGGGTGATTTTAAAGTATCTACCATTTTTCTTGTGTGACTAATGCTTAAAGCATTGCATGATAAATAAATCGTAAAGTTGCAAATATTTACAAAAAAAAAACAACATTTATATATTATAGTAAAAAAAAAGAAAAAACAATTTCGATACTTTACGACTTTAATAGTTTAATAATTTATTCAAATAAAAATGTTAAAAATCAGTTATATATACGATGGACATAGTACAAGCTGGAATTGCATTAATTTTTTATACTATCAATATCGTATCTCTACTTAAGAGGTGACCGAACTTTTTATTCACTTTGTTGTTTTTTTTATTATTTATTAGTTATTTTAAGTTGATGATTAAAAGTTGAATTTTATTGCAAAATTCAGGTTTTCGGAAAAGTTGAATAGATCCACAGAATGAAGCTAAGATTTTTATTTTTTTTTTTTTTTTGGTGGAGTTCATTCCTACTTTGAATAATATTTCGGTAAAAAACTGAAATTGAATCAAAACCGCACTGAATTCGCTGTAATATTTTCTTGTTAACTCGTTATATATTTAAAAAAAACTAACAAAACTGAGTTATTGATTATTATTTATATTTGTAATTAACAATTGTCAGTTAAGCTTAAAAAGATAAAATATTAAAATTAAAAGTAACTTAAAATTTTTTTTTTTTAAGATGACAGAAAGATACAAATCTCTACAAAACTTAAAAAAATCTAAGAAATTGAAAAAAAAATGATTATAAACAATTTTCTAAAATTATTATTTTTTAGTTCTTTTTTTAAATATTTTTATGAATTTTTTATAGTTTTAAAGAGTTTTAGAGTAAAATGTTCTTAAAAATTCTAAACAATTCTTAAAAATCTTTAAAAAAAGAACTAAAAAGTATTTTACTTTAAAAAGTTTTTAACAATTCCTAAAAACTCTAAAAAATTTATAAAAATATTTAAAAAATGAACTAAAAAATAATAATTTGAATATACAGAATGTATGTTCATAAAAAATAATACAGAGACTTACACATCCGAGATTTTCCAAAAAAAGAAAATTACAAAAATCTCATAAAAAATAAAGCTTGGCCACCACACCAGTCTTTAACAGAAATAAGATTTAACATTTGTTTTGATATGTTAAAAAAAACGTAATGATACTTATCCGAATTCATATATAGTTAATCCATTGAATTTTACACAATGCGACTTATAATATTTTTTTTTCTTATACTAGTCACAATTAATTTAAGTACACACCTTTTACCACCCACCAAAAATTCTTTGCCCGATTTAAATTTGAACTTATTTCACTAAAGTATATATATCACAATATGTTTACTGAAAAGTCCACAACCAAAATGATTAACATAATCCTAAATAAAAAAAAAACCGACGATCAATATACGAATGATCCAAAAACTATACTGAGGATATGTTACCTCAGTGAATACTTAAGATTCACTAACGATATTTCAATACCGCGAATTGGTTTTGATAATCAAAAAATATCCACGCCTCGATGTATACCAAAAACGCAAAAACATGTTTAATTTATTTATCGGTTGGTTGTGATTTTCTTTAAACAAAAAAATAAAAAATAAATTTTTTTTTCATTAAAAAATTTATTATTTGTAAACATCTTGAAATTAATTAAAATCAATACAGGTAATTTGATGTATAATTCGTGCCTATGGATTTCCATAGTAATCATAAATATTATAATTATGATATACAACATGACAAGAAACATTGTTGATGTAATCATATTATTTTATGTTAATTGAGATATTTAGAGCATAATATGGTATAAGCATAATATACGTACATTATATATATACATACATAAGAAAATAAGTAAAAAAGGTGCTTTTCATATGTACCGACACTGAGATAAATTCCATATATGTATATGTATAGTGATATTGAGTAAAAACTTGGTTAATCTGCCTAACTTATTACTTCATTTAACTAAATTTACTTTGTCAAATAAAGCAACTAAATGGTAAAGTTATATAAATCATCCAGACATTTAGTTAAACAAACCTAGTGCCTGTTTAAAGGAATTAGTATGTATGTATGTGTTTAATTAAAAAAATGTTGTGCTTGGTTGAACTACACTAGTGTTTAGACTAAATTAATATGATTAGTAAGGCATCCAAAACCAGGTTCCCGAAACTCGGTTTTCGGGAAATCCCGGACATTTCATCGAAACCGAAAACCAGAGATTTTTCTAATTTTAATCCCGGTTTTCGGTGCTAAAAATTTGTTTTCTAAACATGAGGTGTTGTTACTGTTCGTAAAAGTCAAGAGAAGAGAAAAATGATGTGGAATAGGTACGTACCATGACCATCCAAACATATATGTATTTTTTTTTAAATGTAGTTTATCTCTTCTGTTTCAAGAAACGTCTACTAAACTTTCGGATTTTTGTGCAAATTTTACTGAATAAATACTAATTAGTGAATAAAAAGTATGGATTTTAACTTGTAATTTTTTTTTATTTTATAGAAATCTCTAGCACCGAAATCCCAAATCTCCAAATATGTCTCGGTTCTGCATGCCCTAATGATTAGGTTAGACGTGTTGTGTTAAACTAACCTAGTCTATATTTAAACTAAACTAGGGCTCTGCCAGGCTTAAAAACTTAATTATTTAAATTTAAAGAAAGTACTTGTCTACAATCTATTTTAGTAAAATTAACCAAGCCAAGTAGATGATTGAGGCACGTCCAAAGCTAATATTAACTTATATTTTGTTTGAAATTATCAATTATTTTTTTAACGAAGCATTTTTTTTTTTTAAATAATTTGTACTTTTTTTCTGGGTGTGTGTTGTATATTCTCTTCTTTACGTGTTTATTTCTTAAAGAGATCTAAATATATTTTTCATTCAACATTATTTTGTTTATAATAAAATAATGAGATGTATTTACAAGGCTGAGGAGGTGATTTAATTTTCAAATGAAGATTTTATAGTTATTTAAATAAAAAACTAGTTAAAAAAAAAGAATTTCTTAAGTATATTTCCTATAGTTAACGCTCGTATCTTTTTTCGGACCAAGAACAAGTATATTTCACAAAAAAATTTAAAATAGAAGTAAATCGATTTTGAAATACAGTATTTTTCGCAGTATATTTTTTATTCAATGAAAATTAATAAAAACAAATTAACAACCGGACAATTCATTTCGATCATCTGAATCGTTTTCCTTTTCCATTTTTGTTTTGTATTTGTCTTTTGAAGCAATTCCGGCTTTGTTTTGAGGTATTTATAGAAATCAACGATATTTCATTGATTAAATCAGTCAATCCTAAAATTAAGCACGCAAATCTCAGGAAACATACCTGGAGATTGGGCTATAGTGATACTGTGATGTGTAGGGCGTGTGAAGAGGAGGAGAAGGATGTCTTTCATCTCCTCTGCTCATGCCCAAAACTCTATAGAACAAGGGCGAGATACCTGGGGGCCTCCAGTTTTGAATATCTGGAGTTCGTAAGAACAACAGGTTGGTTGAATCCATAAATGATTGTCTGACACCCCCTTCCCTCACCTCCTTAATCAAAACCCGCCGTTTTCCTTAAAGAGGGATACAATGGTCCATTAGATGGCCTAAAAAATATTAAATAGTACAATTTTAGATGTCGTTAAATTGAATCTTTCTGGTTTATTTCGATTTACCATCAAATTTAACCTATTGATATGGTCTATATAAATAAAAAACTAAAAATAAACCACTTGGATTCTTATCAACTTCGGCTTTATGCATTTCAATTTAATCCATTATGATTTAATGTAGGTACATGTTTTATATGTTAAATCATATAAATAATGAACAGAAGTGACATTAAAATATGTAATAGAATGGATTGAAATTTATTAAAGATCAAGGTTGAGTTTAAGGTTTAAATTAATTGTTAAGGATTACAGAAAGTATATTTATTGAAAAATGAACTACTTTAGTTTTAAGTACCTACTAGGAAGTAAAATTCAAATTACCTAATATAATAGTGTAAAGGCACTAATAGTTGACACCTTAAGAAATTTATTTGTCTTAATATTGTGCTATATTCAATATTTCTTAAGAATCGAAATCGAAATCGAAATTTTGAGAGTTTTACGAGAAAAAATTACTACAAAATAAAATAATACAAAAAAAAAATATTGTAAATAATAGCAGTACTTTGCACCCTTTTCCTATTAGTTGGCAGTTTCTATTAGTTTCATTAATAGTTGGCACCTCTAATTATAAATTAATTTAAAGAAAAAACAGTTTTCAGTTAATTTTTAATTATTTGTTTGTTGTATTAAATTTAAAATAACAAAAACTTACAATTATTTAAAACATTCTTCCTTATGAACGAAACACAAAATTGATAATTTCTTTCTCTTAAAAAATATATTCACTTGTCACTGACTATTTTAATACTAACACAATTTAAGTTTAAGAGATGAATCAATTTGTGCAAAATAAAAAAACAAAACAACGCGAAATTTTTTTGAAATTAAGAGAATTTGACTTTTTAATCACGTTTTTACATCACAATAATCACAAAAGTGCCAACTACTGGACGGATACCAACTACAGCTTCCTCTACCCTAATATGCGGAAAATAATCATTACGGATGAAAGAGAACAAACAAGTCCGTCAGAAATTTACCCAAACTTCAAACCGTAAAAATATTTTCTATGAATTCGAAAATCTATAGAATATTTATTCATTCGGTTGGAGTCTTTGTGTCAGATGGTAAAGAAACTGTTCTCAAAAAATGTCATCGATAATTAAACAATAAATAAAAAAAGTCTGCGCATGTTCAAGGATAAAAATCCCCGATATATGGGGAAATTGTTTTCTTCAATGTTGGCTACAATGGGGGGTGTAAAAGCCAAATATGGTGTGTAGTTGGAAAATTGTGTTTGACCATGAGTTTGGGTGTGTGTATATGTGTTTGAACCTTGTACTTGTTTTGTTTATATTTGTTTAGGATACGCTTGGCAATGTATAAATTTTAAAACACCAAATAGAAAGTGGCAGTTGTTTACATAAATTATAAACAACGATTCGAGACGTATTTTTTTTGGAAAGATATAAATATATTATCTATTCTACACAGCAAGTTCTTTAATTTCTAATCTTTTAAAAATCTGTTTTTAGAGAAAAACCTTCAAAATATTTTCTTTAATTGTATTGAGATTAAAAAGCTCTATCAGTATCTATGGTTCAGTATGTGGACATAATTTTACTAATTTTTAACCTTTTCTAGCATTAATTATCCCATAGAAATAAAAAAAATCAAAAAACCAGATCTTTAAAAAAAAAAATTCCAAATGGAAGCACTGAATTGCGATAATAAATACTTTCTTCTTTTAATCGCCATGCATCGCTACTGTAGTGGTCAAAATTAATTACTACAAATTAGTTTTTTTTATTATTATTTGCGATTATGTTACATAAAAATATTGCAAATAGAGCAAAAAATTCTTTTTTTTTGGAATCAATTCGATACGTAAGTTTTTGGAGTTCAACATAATAAAATGCGTCCGGCCCCACAATAATTCCAGATTGTTGGTCCATTTTCAGAACAATTAATAGAAAAACGAAATTTGTCTAACTGAATTTTCAAAATACCACCATTGACATATATATTATATTATCTATTACGTCACTGTACTGTAAATACTTTAAGATTCTAGTGGTAACATTTATAAGGTTTTGTTTACTAAAATATTTTATTTTATTATAGATAGAAACCAACCTGGCTTACACCGGTTTGAACTCAGATCATGTAAAAATTTAATGGTCGAACAGACCTAATCCTTAAGCTTCTACACCAAAGTTAATCTTTAATCCAACATCGAGGTCGCAATCTATTTTATTAATATGAACTTTAAAAAAAAATTACGCTGTTATCCCTAAGGTAATTTAAATTTCTAATCAATAAATAATATTGGATCAATTTTTCATATATAAATGTAAATAAAAAATAAAAGTTAGTTTAATATTAATATCACCCCAATATAATATTACTTTAAATAAAATATTAATAATTCTATATAAATAATATATAAAATAATATAAAACTCTATATCATTATTTGAGCTTCATCAAAAATCGGTAGTCGCAATCTCGTATTTTAAATGAATTCCATTTATCCGGTCCAAAATGTTACAATGTATTTGTAAAAAATCATGGGAAGGATGATCTCAACTCATTATAAATATGGATCAGTTTCACTTAACGAGTAATTTTTTTTAACGTACCTAATTTATAAGATATAGAATGATTTTCCTTGAGTTTCCGTCTTTGAACAACTTGAAGTTTTCTATTTTTATTCTCATCATCTCTCAGATTAATTTCACAATTAAAAAACTTTTCTTAAAAATTCATAAAATTAAATAAAAACTTTTTTTCTTTCGATATTGCTCATTTATGTACAACATTTTTCTAAAGCAAACTTATCGAGAAAAATTAATTTTTCCACTTTTACTTTTACTTTGTGCTTAAAACGGGCTAATATTGATTTTCTTGAGACATCCGCTTGTTCATAAAACTTATGGACATCGAAGAACATCAATTTACTGATAAACACATAATGCCTTACAATGAACGATAATAAATATCAGTCAATATGTCTAAAATAAATTATTCATATGTCAATCATTTCTGTTGGACAACGAAAGACATAAATCTTTATGATATTCCTGAAGAAAAACTCCCAATCCCATATATAATTCAACAACATCAAATAGAATGTTCTACGGTATTTCATCGCAATTTTGTGTGGTTAAATACCGACCTTTGCCTTAATTTTTCTTGTCCATTTATTGGACATTATTTGCCATAGAAAATCGTTCCACATTTTTCTATTTTATATCCATCCATCAATATATAAGTTAACATTACGATGTTACTATACTACACAAGAATTTAATTTTCATTTTCCTTTTTATATTCCATTATTTTTCACCCTATTTGGTATGTTCGCAAATATTGTTCTCCAAATAAAAGACAATGCATTACATTCGACTTGAATCAGAAGTTTACAAGTTATATATACATATATAACTCGGATTATTATACAAAAGGATTGGAAAAGAAAAGTGCCTTATAAGTAATGTACTCGCCACAGATAAATTCCTTCTTTTTTCTTTTCTCCAACTAGATTTTCCTTCCTTTTTTTTATTATTATTTTTTTGGACTTTTACAATGTATTTTCAGACAATGTAGATTTTGTGGGTAATATAAATAACGCACATACACACACATTTCACCGCATATATTCAACATATATGTACTCGTATATATAAAAGCTCTGTATAGGTACGTATAAAATAATTTACAGGATATATGTCAGAGCTTTTATATATTTAAGCGATAAATATCAATTTGCTTTGTGCCATTACGGAATATGTATAGTTTTTTTTTTTTTTATTTTTTTTTTTATTTTTTGTGTGTCCATATATATGTGATATACGTAACGACCAAATTCGTGTTATTGAGTTATTGAAAATTGGCATTTCTTGTGTAAACGCTATAATTCTCTTATGACAAATTTATTGGTATTTAGGTCTGTTTTCATCGGAAACGTCTTTATTTTCTATAACAAACACATAAAAAAAAGGAATCGGAACAGGAATAGCATTTTTCAGAAATAAAAACATATAAAACATTATGATTTATGTTGTTATACATATTTAGGATATTAAGTCATGAAAACATAATAAGGATAATGTTATTGTCTTGTATAGTTAGTAAAATGAAATGTGTAATATTCTATTAAATGATATATGTATTTATATGAAAACATAACTCTAAAGGGACCCACGGCTTCATTCTGGCATTTCCTAGGGAATTCAAAAATGGTTTTATGATGTTAGCGAAATAATTGTGTGCAGTAGGAATTTCATTTTGAGTGTAACGATTCACCCTAGGCAAACTTAAATTCTTAATTATTAATTTTATTATAATTTATCAATCACCAGTATTACTTTGTCTATATTGTGTATTATCCTTATAAGGATGTAATATTTTCTTCTTTTTTATTTTTCAAAATGACACGAGCAATTATGCTAAATCAGTTCTTTCTACCGTTTCTCTACAACGTTCTGGTACCACCGATTAAGAGACAAATTAAACTTTGCAGGAATTTGGTGTACAAATTAATTGGTCTGTTTTACAAGACGTTTCGTAACACGTAATATGTAAATATACGTAAAAATGTACATAAATATGACCGGATGGCCACTTTTAGAATTAGATGGCACGGTTATAGAATATTCAGAAAGAGTCAAGATTTTGGGGATTATATTCAACGAAAAATGTACGTGGATAGATCAGATAAATAATATATGTGGCAAGGTATATGGGAGTC
>JANSTT010010079.1:0-25087 GCA_026745375.1 Platyura marginata | reverse complement strand
TGGAAATAATAAACAAGTACTCATACGGGTATATTATAATCGGCGTAGCCAATTTTTTCTTCTTTACTGGTTTTTATTGAAAGCGAATTTCCTTGATTAACAAAATGATAGTGTTTTTCTATCGTTTTTTGAAGACCATTAATTATGTCAAAATTCATAAAATTGAAATCCAAAGTCAAAACCAGACATTACAAAAAAAAAATTCTATTTTATAAATTCAATACACAAAAGAGAGGCACCTAAATTTTTAATAACATAATTTCTATTTAATATTATAATATGTAGGTTGAATCAGATGAAAATAATGATATTTTGATGAACAAATAAAGAATTTTTTTTTATTCAGGTAATTTAAATAAAATCTTTATTTTAATCAAAATGGAACAAATTACATTTATCGTATAAGTTTTGTTGGTTTCATTTCAAATGATTTAAAATAAAATATTTAAACAATTTTTCGAGTAAATAAACAAAACAAAAAAAAAAGATTACAATTGCAAAATTCTTTATTAACCTATGCGAGTAATTAATATTCTTCAGAAATAAAATATGATATGTTATACAAATTATTATTACTAATAATCATTAATACTATTTTTTACACGGGTTGGGTATACAAAAATGTAGTCGATACAATGAGAGACAATATATTTTGTTATATGCCATTTGGCTTATGTTGCGTGGGCACCATATGTCAATGTTCCAATGGTAAGAAATGGTAAGAAATGGAAAGAAAAGGTAAGAAATGGTAAGAAAACGTTTTTCTAAGTAATTCTATAGAAGAAAAAAAAACGAGACTGAATCAATGTATAACCGGCCAGCGACCGAAACCTTTAAATTATCTAATTTGTGATCTGGAATTGGAGTTATTTCTAACTAATATAATTTCTTGAATTTCTTGGCATGAATCTAGTTATTGAAATGATAAATCCTTAGTAATATTTTACAGTGTAATTTCTGACTACACTGCAAATACAGTCAGTTTAAATAATTGAATTGTGTTGAAATTAATTATACTAGCACTTACTTATTCTATACTAAATACCTACAGTACAGGTACATACTAGTAATGTACATAATAGTTATAGTGTTTATGTTTACGGTGAGCTTATTTAAAGACGAAATAAGGAGGAAGTCCTAAATTTGCAACAGACATCAGCGAATGGATATTTCGATAGATTGTCCCAACAATACATATTCAAGTAAATAAAACAATGACGTAACGTCCTGAGAGCAATAAGATATTGTAGACGGGGCTGTTTTTTCCAAAATTTAGCAGATGGTTCGCAGAATTTGGCAAAAAAATAAATACAAAAACTTTTGAAAATACAGTAGAACCTCGTTAATCAGAACCCCATTAAACTGGACTTGGCTTAATCCAGGCATTTAAAAAAAAATAAATAAAAAAGAAAAAAAGCAAAAAACGCAATTAAAAAGCTAAATCACAGAGGTGGGGAACTTTTGCAAACTACACATTTATAATAATAACAAATGTTCATTAAAACAAAGAAGAACTATGAAATTAAATTAACTTATTTATTATGTCTAATTACACTAATCGGTTTGTGCGAACCGATATTGGAAAACAGCTCTGACACTATATAGAAGAAGAATTGTACATAATAGATAAGCATTGTGATTTCAAAGAAAAGAACATCAATATACATATGTATATGGATGTTCTTTGGGTACAAGGTGCATATTTATTTTTTAAGTATATTATAAGATAATGCATGTATCAGGAAATTACAAAAACAACGCTACAATAATTTAACATCCATTGACAATTTAACTTGGCATAATTATCAGGTCGTACAAAAGACAAAAAAAATGAGTATTTTTTAAGGTTTAAGCCAATAGACATTTAGTACTACCAACAAATCTAAAAGGTTAGAAAATTATGTCTCTCATTTGTACCTAGTTACATAAACCTGGCATTAATATTATGTACATATTTCTAAAATTATGACAAGGCAAATATAATTTATATGTTGGAGTATCAAATACAATCCTTATTAAATATAAAGTATGCTAAAAATGAAATTACATTTTAATATTTTTATTATTTTAATCATTCCAGTAATAAATAATGCATCTTATGCGTTCGTAGCTAAATATTATACATCGCATTTTATAACAATTTAGATTTATACCAAATTGAATTTTTAGGCAACTACGAATGGATAAGGCATTTTGTTCTATGTGCAATTGAATATAGATAATATGTGTGCTAAATTAATAACATTTTTGTTGATCGTATATACCTACATGACTAGATATCTAATCGTATAAAAATTATTAACTTGCCAAATTGATATTGAAGTATTGAAGGTAAAAAAAAAAATATTAAAATATTAATTATTATTATTGGGTTTTTGCTATAACAAAAACGCCTACAAAGATTAAATCAATTGCAATTACCTATATATAGGCATCAGTAACGTAGTGTGGGTTTTATTTTTGCTTATGCAAAGTACCTCCGAAATTCTTACTGTAATCTGCATAACTCCCTTAATTGTTGAAATATTTTCATATTGATAATTTTATTTAAAGTAAAATTTTGTTTCCAATCTTTTTTTGCTTATTTATAATTTATATTTATTTATAATTTTTTTTGTTTTTTGTTTTTTAACAAAATATCAAGAAAATCATCAATATATTTAACTCAAACTGGGTTGAGAAGCCTAATTTAGAAAAAATGTTTTACAAAATACCCAGTTTTGAATTGAAAATATAGATTTTCTTGATATTTTTTTTAAAAAAGGAAAGAAAAAAAAAGTTAGAAATAAAATTTAACTGGACAACAAGATTTTCTTTATTAAAAATATTTGAACAATTAACGGAGTTACACAGTTTAAGAATTTTATATGTAGGTTCTTTGCATAGGCACAAATAAAATCCACGCTACGTTACTGATAGGCACATAATTGATATCAAATTTAACTAAATTTGGTAAAAATTGGTGCCAAAAAAATGATGGCTTTTGAGTAAACTGATGACTAGTACTAAAGTAGATGACGTAAAGTTAAGACATCATTGAAAACAGTTTTTTAGCACAAAATAAAACCAAAATCACTGATAAATAACTAATATGTGGGCAGTGACATGTATTATGAGAACTTCAAATTTAAAAATTTGTAAGTTTTAAATGTTTCGATTTTTTTTAATAATATAAAACAATATCTTTATTAAATCTAAAAAAAAATGTTAATTTATGGAAATGTTTTAAATAGCGAGTATAAAATTATTGAGACAATTAAATGTAAAAAAAATCATTATTTTAATAATATGAGGAAAGGAACGGAAAAATAAGTATTTCGAAAATGTGGAAGCACAATTTTTTTTTTCAATAATTGCCAAAAAAAAAATAAAAATATTTTTATCATACAAAGCCGGTAATTTGCAAACAAAAATTACCGGTAAATTGCATAACAATTATAAAACTGAACTCTAAATTAAATCAGTAGAAACAAGAAAAATTTCTCGATCACGTAGGTTGTTTATGTATTAACAGGGTCATCATTAAAAGGTCATTTTATTTCCTTGATCATGTTTTCATAATGTTAGTGACTTAAATTGTACGTAAAAAATCGTACCACTACGGGAGTGTCACTTCATCTATACCACTCTCTAGAATATGTAGTAGTACTATAAATTTGAATATTTATTATAGCTTTGGATATACGTAAAGAATACATTTTTATTAGTCCATTATTTTATATTGGTATAGTGAAGTAAAAAGAGCGATCACACACATGTACAGAAATAATAGTGTTACTCTTGGATCATAAGGACGATAAAGTGGTTTGAATGAAATGAAATGCTAAAATTGAATGTCAATATTTTTAATAATGGCCCCACCATTTTATAAAGATTGGCTTAGAGTCGAAAAGAAGTTTCATAAATTATAATTTAAGAGATGAATCCACAATTACTATTTGCTATTCAGTAATGTCATCTTTGAAATCGAAAACAGACAGTTTTGCATAATGTTCCCTTAACCCTTCTTCTAGTTTTATGATTTGTAAAATAATGTACCATAAATATATTAAGTGTTAAGAGGCCCTGTTTGTTACTTTTTTTAATTCTGTAACGACCTACGTACTCAATATATGAATTTATGTAATTTAAACTACATATCGCTCACTGGTTTCTATAGTGCCACAACTCAAAAATTGCAAAATTCGTACTTATCTTAGCCTTTAAATCTAAATTTTATGCTCTATCTTGCAACAATACTTTGATCCGTATAGATTCTAAGAGATGGCTTTTTTGTCAATATGAATTTATTAAATTCTATGTATAATGATACAAAATACAATTTATAATCTCAATTATTTCTTAAAGGTTTTTCTTTAGGTGTGCCACTATAGAAGCCGGTAAGCGATATGTACCTTGATACTTGAGAGATTAATTTGATAAATTAAAAATTAAATTATTCATACAAAATTGGTTTTTGAAAACAAAATCTCCCTTCTTATTAGCTCCAGATAATCAAAGTGGGATTGTTAATTTATTTATTGAGTCGACAATATTTTCATTATTATTTCTGGATTATTATTATTTGATTATTGTACTAACTCAGCCATTAAAATTAAAGTGAAACTTCCTTCACCAAATAATTTCGAATTTTTAATAATTTTAATAAATCGCGCCTTTTAATTACAGACGCACACACAATACTTAAATATAAATCGATTTTTTTTTAAATCACTAAAATGGTTTGGTTTAAACTACTAATTTAATACAAAATACTAGTTGTAAGTATCTATGTATAACAAAAACTAACAATTCTACAAAATTATCAACAAAAACTTTTTTGTTTTGTTTGATAGATTACTTTTCCCTTATGTATGGTCTTTTAACACAAACATTAACAACAAAAAAAAATTAACAAAATAATAATAAGAAACTTACGGTTTTTTTTTATTTCATTCTTCTTTCAAATTTATGTTATGCAAGCGATTTTTTCCAGAAGTATTTGGTGATTGCTTTGGCGATAAGTCTGGCAATTAAAAATTAAAAAGAACAACTTAGTAAAATTAAATAAATGCACATTCAAATAAAAGAAATTATATTTTAGCGTAAATAAATAAAATGTACAACGACTATGAAATAATTTGTATTTGGAATATTATATAGGTTAAACGAATCCATATTTTTCTTTTTAATTCAACAAGTTCACTCTTACACAATGTAAGAATGTATATTTTGGATTAAGAACATAGTTTTTATTTATTTGTTAAACAATTTTGGTTTTGGTCAGACAGAACTCTTGGGGAACTTTGAAGTTTTGGCTCCAGATGATTAAGAATTAAAAACCTTTATCATTATGTTATTATGTACATGTCTAAACAGATAACCATGATAGTCTTAAATTGATTAAACGTTAAGAATATTAATTAGTACAAAAAAAATTAAACTGATTTAAAGTAGTTTTTCGAAAAATTTAATTTGTTCTAAATTTTTAAATGTTTTTTCCAAATTGTGTGAAAACAGCATTAGAAACAGTAAACGTTTTCGTACTAAATATCTCTATTGCATATTTGTAATATTTATTAATGATTTCCTTTAAAATGGCTGATTAATTACTTAATAATTGAACCTGTACAAAAAATGTGCTGATCGTCTGGTATATGAATGCCTTCAAGCTCCGGTAAGTTTGGCAGAACGAAACATTTTTGAACTCCTATGGATGAGAGGACATTCCGGTCTGGAGGGAAACGAGAAGGCTGACGAGCTAGCAAAGAGGCACTAGCCTCCCATTGCACTTACCTGAACCTTTCCTGGACTTACCGGTGGGAGCTTGCAGATTTCTGCTAGAACAAACCTACAGGCAGAGGCATTTGCCAAAATGGAGGGCATTATCAGGATGCAGACAAACTAAAGCACTCATCAGAGGGCCGGATCAATCTGCATCGAAATATTTTCTTTCTCTACCTAGAACTAAAGTTAAAAAACTAATAGAGTTTCTTACCGGGCACGGTTAGTTCAAAGCGCACTTATGCCGGCTGTGTATGGTGGTGGAACCAACCTGCAGATTCTGTTAGGAACTGCCTGAAACAGCTGAGCATTTACTATGTAACTGCCCAGCCGTCTCGGGAAAGAAACAAAAGACGCTAGGAAACTATTTGGCGAACTTGTCGGAAATTCGTGATGCACCTTCGTCAACCATCCTAAGGTTCATTGATCTCCTGGAATGGTAGCCTAAGAGCAATTCACTACGCGAAGGATATCTAATGGGTCCATCGGAGGTCTAGAGATTTTTGGGGTGTCCGCCTTCCTTCTAACTAACTAACTAAGAATGATCGTCGCTAGAGGTTGTGGTTACAATGATCTGAGTGTCAATTTTGCGAGTAAAAGTTACATTGTTAACTGTGTAGTTGACTACACATTTGGTTCATCACATATACAAAATTCATACAATGCAATAATTTGTGTTGTTTTGCTTCATGCATTATTCTAAACTTGCGCGGTTTTTACCTAACTCCTATATTTAAATTTACATGCACCAATAAAAATATAATTTGATGCGGATTTTATTAGACGTTATATCAGTACGTCCCTACAACTATTTTACTATGGGCTTTATCTACATGAATAATTTGCGATGGAGGATAAATGGTTGTTAGATTTGATAAATTTAACGATTACAGAAAAAGTATTTGGTTATTTTCTTAAAATAAATTAAAAATTAAAATCAATGAACACTTCATGCATTTCGATGAAAGCTCGTATCACTCAAAATAACCACACACAAAAAAAACTGTAGTAAAAACGCAAATTTTTTTCATAGTCGAAAATTGTAACAAACATATCGCATGCAAAGATTAGATCAGATTGAAATTAGAACAAAATAAAAACATAATAAATAACCGAAGAAAACGAACAACTAAATATGTAGTATAATTTGGCCAAACTAAACTATTTTTATCTTAATATCATATGATGTGTCTGCTAGTTCACGTTCGTTTAGTTTTCCATGAGCATGTGCTATTATTTTGGGGTGAACATAATACACAGGACCTGTGATTTATGTATAACAAATTGGTGATAAAAATTTTTTTATGGCACAACAAACAATATAAATATGGGAGAATAAATGTTGGTTTAAACAAAAAAGACATACCTTTTGAGTCACCACGTGTGATAGCCGAATCGTTTGAATGATATTTTTTAATTGGTGAATTCTCTCTAGAGCCTTCTGATTGTTCCTAATTGAAGAGAAATCTTCTATTACTGCTGCAATATAAAATGTTATGTTCGAATTTAGCTTACCTGAACGTATTTATGCCATAGAACACATCCATATATAAAAGCTATTGAAACAGCCATTTGAATCAGTAACCACACAATTATGTTTGTCGCTTGTGTTCGTTCAAATAATTCTTTTCCATTTTTAATGCAAAGCATAGCTTCAGAGACCATTATGGCACCATAAACCCAACATTGGGTACCGACCCGTTTACATCGTGTATCGGTTGCGTATATGTAGTACTGCCTGAAAATCATTATTGCTCAATTAATTGCCATTAATTTTATTTTATTTTATTGAGAATTAAATACCGAACAGATGGGGCTACAAATAATCCAATTAAAATTAATCTTGCTATGACAATCGGGTGTGATGGTGGCATCTCAAATATATGTTTTAGGAAAAATGTATTTAATTCTGTTACCTGTAAACAGTCATAAATCATTTTATCAAAAACTAGTACTAGTACTTGTGTAATAAAGTTAAGCAACATTACCTGCCAAAATATAACTAACTGACAAACAGAAATAAATCTCATATAAGTTGATTTGGGATCAAGCCATCTAACATGTGTCCAACTTTCTGGTGTAAATTGTAAAACAGCCCGTTTAATCTTTCCACTTGTTGATGATATATCTCTGATGCTAGCCCATTTATATTCTCTCATTTCTAAAATTTTACATAATTTTAGACCACACCATATTCCCAGTCCATTGCATATGACCACATCCAATATAAGCGCGTCCCACCAGCATTCAATAAAATTGGGCAACAAGTGAGCAAACGCAATTTCGGTTATTTCCCACATAACCGATATTGCCCATAAGATTCCTAAGTGTCGAATTAAAAGGGCCTGAAATATTAATTGTTATTCCGAAAAAAACAACATTTCGAACATGCATTAAACTACCTTGAACATCCAGCCTAAAAAATGTCCCCACGCAAAAACGTCTACATGTGCCCAAATACGTTCAAACGTGACATCTGAACAATTAACGCCATATTCCTGTAAAAGCAAGACTGTAAAAAAAATGTATTCTAACCGAAGTTTATTATTACTTTATCCATGTTTATGTGAAAATTTGTTAAACTCGGATCAAACCAATACAATATATTCATAATTGATTTATAATTTTGAAACATCAAAAATTGCAGACCAAGCATATAAAGAACAGACACCCCAAAAAGTATACGCCAGACAGCCGGATGAGGTCTTGTAAATGGTCCATTTGGAAATGCCAATACCGATATGATAAGAAAGAAGAATATTACCGATAATATACCAGCCCAAACATTATCCTGATTATCGGCTTCATTTCTTTAAAAAAAAAAAATTATAATTTAATTATACAACAAAAATTGGAGGTTATGGTTTGATTGTTCAATAAACAAAAAAAATTGTTGGAAAATTACCTAACAAAGGCACAGTACATAACACCGATAATTGATATGGCCAATAGAGTAACAGTGTGTGGTTTGTAGAAAAAATCCAATGATATATCGTCAACGGGGCGCTCATTTATTGCCGTAAATGTATTTGTTATTCCAATGTCATTCCCCGAAGGAGTCCTTTGCAGTGTTCTTTGTTTCATAGCTCCGTTCGCAATTATTCAACACTCATTTGTTAAAACACGTCACGAGTTGTTTAATTTACAATTCTGTTAGATTAGTTCATTATGATTTTACCTTTTTAACATTTACGAAATATCGTACGAGATTAGTGTAATTTTGATTTGTGATTATGATGATAAGAAAAATTTGGAAAGGAGGAGGGGGACAAGATAATACCAACATAAGGGTATGAAAATATTGGCGGTTCATTCTTAAGTGAACACACCTTTGATAATAAACGCATTCATTAAATTCGCCGCGCATGTTTCACAAATAAACCCAGCCAGACATTTATTTCTTTACATGTCACTTTCGTACAAAAAAGCGTATAGGCGTTAAGTATTTTTGTATTCTATATAAGTCGTGTAAAAATTGTCATTTAAAAAATTGAAGTTGCAATAAATGCCTTTTGACTTTGACTTTGACATTTATTTCTTAAAAATGTGCATAAAAGTCAGTTTTTTTGGGATTTCTGATGTCTTTTTAGTTATTAATCATAAAATTAGTATTTAGCAACTTGAATACTATTCGTTGTTAGAATTTAGTACTTGGATTCGGTAAAGGTTTCTGGATTATGTTATATCCAGGTACCTAAATAGTGCACATTATCCAGGTAAGGTAAGTTAATTAATACGGTTTATAATTCTGGCGCGATGCTTTTTGTTCTTTATTTTCGTTTTAAGTGGCCAGTATGTCTAGCAGAGGAACAACAAAAACAATAATCAATTGATGAAAAACCGAAAAAAATAATTGCCGACAAAGCAGTCAAGTTGTTAGATACGTTTATTAATTATGTTTATATTTAAGCACGATGCTTTGTGTCCTTTATTCTTGTTTCAGTTAATCAAAACAACAGTAACAATTCCCGCAAAACAACACCGTGCAATGGGACAGAATGTAAGGACAATTAACTATTACAAGGTTAAAAACATATCACGGAAACAAATAGAAATTATTAAAAATGATGTCACCGACCAAACGATACTGCAACAAAATATCAAATAGGGAAATATCAACCAGTAGTCCTTATAGAAATGAAAATAGAGGCAATTGATCAATTTTAAGGTTATTTGTTTTCAGTGAGCGTATGACGGCGCTCCCCCTTTTATGATGGGGAAAATTAACTTACAATCTCAAAACAATAAGGAGAATAAAGACATCTAAGTAAATATACATTACTTTGGGGTTCCGCTGTTATTCTGGACGTTTGTTATAATGAGATGGGCGATATGAATCAAGCCAAACATAAAATACTTACTTTTTATGTACATTTTATTTGAAAAAATATATTAAAAATTTAAATTTTACTGATATGTCAGTCAATTAAAGGCAAACAAAACAAAACAAAAATCTTCATCAAATTTTCCCGGCCACATTGGAACCAAATTTAGATAAATTTGAGTCATCCATTTTTTTCTTTTGTTTGCAATCAATCAAAATTCCATTCAATTACACATCAATAAACATAAGATTTTCACTAATTTCAACTGTCCGATCTCCCTTCTCAACTGCACCAATAATCCATGCCGGATGTCCACATTCCCGTTCATAATCTTCACAATAACGTGTCGCATCTGACTGTGGCATTGCAATCAATAAACCGCCAGACGTTTCAACTGCCAAACCTTTTAGTAATTTCGGTTGCTGAAGATGTTCGGACATTTGACGAACATTTTTTATAATTGGCAACATATAAATCCGAAATGTTAAATTGTCAGTTTGGAAATTGGCCAAATTTTTGGCATGCCCATACAATCCAAAACCGGTAACGTCAGTCGCACAATGTGCCTTATATTTGTGCATAAGTTCAGCGGCTAAACGATTTAATCGTGTCATTGATTCAATGGCATCCAAGTATGATGCGGATATTAATTCCTCACTAAAGTGCGTTGAGAGTTTTTTCCAATTATCGGATTGCTCTTGCATCCAGAGATAAGCATTTGTGGCTAATTGTGTGCCTAACGGTTTTGTTAATACAAGTACATCACCGGCTATAGCTCCGGTTGGTCTGTATTATAAAAATTAAAATTTTAAGTAAAGCTGTAGATATACAGTAGGAAGTAGAATGTAAATGTTTTTGGTGCTTACAAAATTAATTCATCTGAGGTACAAATGGATGTTGCAACTCCACCAATTATACACCATGGATTTTCGGCAACATTGCTTATAAGCACATTGCAGCCAGCTTTTTTCGCAGCACTAAGAAAACCACGAAAAATCATTGGCATAACAATATCCCGATCCGTATCCTCAAAATCAATGGAACTGCTTAGAATTAATGTGATTTTGTCAATTACTGTAACACCAACCGCATATATATCGCTGACAACGTTTGCTAATGCTATTTTCCCTATAAAGAAAATTCTTTTGCAATTATTTTGCAGAAATTTTAAACGGGGCCGCTCTCAATTACTTACCCATTATATATGGATCATCAATTAGTGGATAAAAGAAATCGACCGTCTGAACTAGTGACAGTCCATGTCTATTCAGTGGTATAACAGCTGAGTCCATACCAATTCCTTGATGAACATACATATATAGGAATAAACATATTAGATATGAATCCGTGACACAACGGATACTTACCGATACGATTAGGATCGAAAGTCGTGGGCCCAGCAGCGACATCCACTACCACTTCAATTCCCGCCAGAAATTTGTTTAGAACTCCTTGCGGGACCTTACAACCTCATCCTCGCAATTTGGAATATTTGGTCAGACGAAAATCCTTTGATAGTCCATGATCTCCTGGACAAAACATTTTGCTGTTTTTTTGTGTGCTTTTATTCTATATTTTTTCGGCTCTGCAAATTTTAGATTTGTTACTACGCAGTGATTTTATTTTTATAATGAGATATAATACTGATATGATAACACACTGGAAATTCTTTGGAACTGGAAGAGAAATACAAAATACAATTAATATGATTTGTCGACACACTTCACACTTACTTCCCACACACACATATTAAAATTGAACATGGTATTCCAGGGATTGGTACGATTGTATGGATTGCGCGGTAAATTAATAAAAAATTGTACTAAAGTTTTCTTGCAGTGGTGCTTAACGTAAACTTTGAAAGCATTAATTATCTTTTTGAAAGTATAGACTTATATTTTAATTTAAATGTGACTTTGAACACATTCAATGACTTTATGTCAATCAATTAAACTTATCAGCATGCCACCACTTAAAGTTGCATTAATCGATCTTAACGGTACACTTCAAAATAACAAAAAAAATCCAAAACTTACTGTCTATTTGACTTTCTACAATTTGTATGTGTACACAAAGCAATTGGATTAGTATTAACCCCACAACAATATTTTAAATGTCAATTTTCACATTTCTTTTCTATGATCTAGTACTTCTATTTATGTGCGGTGCTCCGAAAATGGCTAAAATACTCTGTTTTTGCTTACATTTTACTACTTGGACAAATTGTAAAACGACAGCACTCCAAATGAATTGAAATAGAAATAATTAGTATCTTAGTGTTAGAGCGAGAAAAATGTTTTATTGTTGTCAAAATAAAATAAAATAATTTTAGGATTCTTATTAAGTATTGCTGAAAATTGATATCCGTAATTAGGAATTAATTCGTAATTATTATCGAGAACTATTCGTTGTTAGTGTTGAGTACCCAGATATTATTATACGGCCACCCAAATACTGCACATCACTAGTCAAAGTTGTTTTTATTTTGCTGATCCGGTGTGAACTGTTGAATATTTTAATTTTTTAAATACCACAATTCATAAAAAATGACATCAATAAATTTTTTGAAACTGTTCAAACGAATCCATATCAATTACGTTCAATATAAGGAACTCTCATCAAAAATTACAAACCTCGTTCGGACTGCAACGCTCAGAGATCAGTCAAAAAGCGACTATACAAATCCAAACATATTCACTATAGATTGGTCAGCCGAAATGCAAAAACTAGAACAACAGCAACCAAAATCTGTATTAGATGACATAGATCAAATACAGGAACAGAACTTGATTGAGGACACATTACCCTATGTCAAGCCAACGTTCAATCTGGCAGCTTATGTAAATAAATCTGAAACACTACAGGAATTAATCAAGTTGGGTGTTGACTTGAGCAAAATAGAGAAAAGAAGTGGTCTAGCAGAATTTGTTCTAAAATTGGATTTTGAAAAGGACATTAAAGATTATTTACGATTCTTTAATAGTGTTGGTGTTCATCCTGATCTATATGGTGAAATGATTACAAAAAATCCGTTAATATTTAAAGAAAATTTAGAAGATTTAGAGACACGAATAAACTATTTACAATCAAAACAATTTAAACCGTTAGAAATAACAAGAATTGTGCAGAAAAATCCATTTTGGTTGATGTTCAAGACGCAGCGCATTGATGGTCGTTTGGGATATTTTCAGAAGGTTTTCAATTTGGCTGGCAACGAAGTACGTTCGTTAACAGTTAAACAGCCCCGAATTATTACGTACAATTTAGAATCGATAAAAAAAAATACTTTTTCCGTTAAAGAAGAGATGGGATTCGATAAAGACGAACAAAAATCGTTGCTATTGAAAGTTCCAAAAGTATGGATGCTTAGTAAGTGTTGTGGTAGAATTTGGTAAACATTTCCAATATCTTAAAACGTAATTTACTTACAGATCAAGATACGCTCCTGGAGCGTTTCGATTATATCCATAAAACAATGCAGATCTCACATGAGCAAATTTTGCTGTGGCCTGAAATATTTTATTGTCGTCTATTCAAATTAAAGCAAAGACATGAATTTATGGCGTCTTTGAACAGAGCCCAATATGACCCGAAACGAGATTTGTATGTTTCGTTGAAGAGTTTAATTGAGGGCAGTGATAATCAATTTGCGATAAATGTAGCAAATTCCACGTATAGTGTTTACGATAGCTTTTTGCGAAAATTGTAGAAGTAGATTGACTGTAAGTAATAAAATTTTTTTTTATTTTAATTTTCTCTAACTTTTAGATGTCTTCCTATTGATTCTATTGGCAATACCCAGTCCCTTTATATCAGAATTAGTCAAAAAAAAAACAGGATGAGACATAAGAACACTCAGTACATGGAGATAAAACTTAAATGAGGTAGGAACTGATTATCCATGGATATGTCCCTCTCCCCTCTCTAAGAGCGTTTACCATTTAAGTATAATTTGAGCAGACCAGCACTATTGAGGTTTAAATCCATAACCGAGAAAACATAATTCTTAGTTTTGAACAAAAATATAATCAAATATATTTGCGTGGTGGGCATAAAAACGATATAAAATACGAAAATCCAATAGTGTGAAGGGCGCCAAGGGTCGGTAGTTCAAGGAGAAAATTGAGTCTACCGCAACAGTTCCCGTCCAAAAAAAAAATTAAGAACCAACATTTTGTGAATTTAGTATTTTCCCTACATAATTCACATGTTTAGTCTATAGAAGTCTAAAACCTGTAGATCAGAAATTTACTCTCTCGATAGTTCTCCGAAGTTATCACTACCCCATTTTCGACTACCTTGCGAATTTCAATGAAGAACTTGTAATGTGTAGTCGAACCCAGTGGACTGTGATTCTTTATTATAGTAGAAGCGTAAAAAGTAGTTAAAAAGATCTTAAGCAAAAAGATTTTTTTAACAGCAACAATACTAAAAGGTAGCTGATTAGTGAAATTTTAAATTAACATTTTGTATAATATTGTAAAAACGATTTTTTTATATTATTTTCTTTTTTTTAAACAATGTATGATAGATACAAACAAAAAAATATTTTTCAAAATTAATAATTACAAAAAAACATTGTCCACTCAAAATCTGCTTGACATTAAAAAAAGAGAGAAAAAAAATCAATAAAACAATTTATAGCAATTACACCCGTATTGAATAGTGGATACACACACAACACGCCATTCTCAATTATTTTTCATTGATTGGACTAACTCAATTTACCCAATTCGATTTTTCTCTTAATCAAATAAACAGAATTGTAAAAAATCGCATCAATAATTCCAGCCACCGTGAATATTCCACCAACAATTGCACAGATATTTGTTGCCAAATGACCAAATGAACTATAAATCGAAAAATATTATTAATTACTCTCAATCTCTATCCCTCTTTCTAAATAATATTTTATACACCAACTTACTTTTCTTTTTCTGTATATTTTACCATTAGCGGTGATAGTTCGTAGTTGAAAAATACTCCAGGCATTCCAGATTCGCCGGTTACAATCGAAACCGATTTTGAGTGTCGCGTAACGGAAAATTGATTTGTATGGATAATTGTTCCATTGAGTTTTTGGTACATTGTCGGTACAATTTTGATGTAGTATTGAAACATAGTTGCACCTAGTAAATTATTTATAATATAATAATACTTAATAGAATATAAGAAAAAAATGGGGTTTAGTGGACATGTAACGGAGGAGTTTAAAGCCGAAGGTTTTCGCATCAATACCAAGCGTATATTGCTAATTCTCGACTAATCCAAAAAACTTTAAGGGCCCTATGGATACTGGCGAAAAAATGCCCCACACAAAAGTGCAATCTCCTAATAGAAGAAAAAAGAAGAAGAATTAATCGGTATATTGGTTCACTTCTATGTTCAGTTCAACATATTTCTTATGTTCTTAGCCACATATCGTTTAATTAATAATTTGGTAAGATAAGAAAAGCCCAATTATCGTGACCTTGCAACCTGTATCATTAAGGCGCATCTTCTTGAGATCATTCTATGCCGTTCTCACTCATGTTATTTTCAGTCGTTCAAATTTTCGTCTAGCCATTGCTTTTCGTACTGGGTTGGAAATCTTCTCTTCTGATTACATATCCATACCATCAGAGTCTACACTCTGTGATTTATTTCGATATAAAGGTGCAATTTCCATAGTTTCCACGAATGTATTCATTACGAATAGGGTCTCGCAACGTTACCTATCTCTACATTCGTATTTCGGTGGTATCCATTCAATATTCGTTAAATTTTTTCATAGTCCAAGACTTTGATTTTTACTTAATAACTTTGTTTTCCTTTCATTGACTTCTTCTCGGCATTTTATTGTCGCACACCACATGCCATTTCTTCCATTCACTGTTTATGTGGTGCTTTTTTACTTCATTTATATCATCACCGTTGGTCGTAATTATAGAGCCAAAGGAATTTAAATTCTGTAGTTATTTTAAGTTGAATTTTCGTAAGGTAAGATAGGGGGGGGGATAATGCTGCTATCAAAACTAAATTTACTATAGCGTTAGCCATTTTTTTATTGAATTAATTAATATTCTAAAATCTAAATGGATAAAAATTCTATTTGGAATATTAAATTGATGCATAAAAAAATATTTAAAAAATGGGCTCAACCGGGATTTGAACCCGGGACCTCTCGCACCCAAAGCGAGAATCATACCCCTAGACCATTGAGCCGTTATATTAATGGTCACTCAACGCCATTTTCTACAAATTCCTAAAGTAAATAAAAATTTATTATCACAGATGGTGTTCGGTTCGTTTTTTTTTTGTGCTGTCAACCATTCTGTTCTGTGACGTAAACAACTAATTTTGCGGAGAAAAAAACGCAAATTCTCTATTTAATTAATTATTCTCCACAATAAAGAGGTAAATCATTAGTTTTAAGTACACTTTAACAAGAAAAATTATTACTTCATATTTTCTATTTGTTTAGTTGTGCAAATTTTACGTTATTTTTTGTGTACTTGTCTTTGGAAGTGAAAAAAATATGCCCGCAGTACCCGGATCAATATATTCGCATCAGGGTCAAGGCCCAACGTGTTTTGATAAAATGAAAATGGGATTTGGAATTGGATTTTGTGTTGGTATGGCTAGTGGAGCTCTTTTTGGTGGATTTACTGCGTTAAGGTGAGCATTTGAGGTGAATTGAGGTTATGTTTAATATAAAATTTACAATTGCCCGATTTCGATTAGTTGTTCCTAATATCCTTCTTAGGGATAAAAATACTGTATAGCTTTTAACAGATTCAAGCAGGTAATAGTTTACTTTGTTGATATGACCTTCAACTTAAAGAATTTCATAATCTGCATTGTTTTTCATAAATTGACCCCCAGGACATTGTTTTAATGAAAATCTCCTCCTTCAATTGACAGTAACAAACGTGTTGCGAATCATCTATTTCCTTATAAATTATGGTTCCCTACATTACATTGCCCTAACGATCATATTGATGCTAAATTAATCCATCTATTCTAGATACGGCTTACGAGGGAGAGAGCTAATCAACAATGTTGGAAAAATAATGCTTCAAGGTGGCGGTACATTTGGAACATTTATGGCCATCGGAACTGGCATTCGATGTTGATGTACTAAAAATTATTGTAAACCACGTATTCGACGAGACATTGTAAATCTGAATTTTATATTAAAAAGTACGATTAGTTAAAACATTTAACTCACCCTCTTTTGTGGATACTTTTATATTGTCCAAGGGATGTGTATTTGCAAAGTTTATGCGCTGTCCAAATGATAGATGATTTATGTTATGCGATGTGTTAAATACTTGAGATGAGTATGGATGAACATCATGTACATGAACGTGATTGATGGAGAAACTTTTTCCAGGCGCTACATGAAAATTACCGCCCATCTATGGTCAAATAAATCGATTGGTTTAGTTACTTATAATTAGTATTTAAATAAAATTTCTTCCTACCCTATTCACTTCGAGATGACCATAAATTTGACAACCTTCTTTTAGTGCTTGTGGATCATAGTTCTTATCTACAAATCCTTCTTTTTTGCATTGTTCAAACATTTCGGTGACCGGATTCCATTGTCTATCTCGGTATGCGTCAATAATCTCTTGGCATGTATTACAGCACTGTGTTGAATTTCGTTCGGCACCATAGCAGCTGCCACATTTTGGTGTGCCAACATCAGTTTGTGTGATTGTCTTAAAAATAATATTTCAATGAATTTTCTCTCTACTTAGAGATAAGATAAATCTTACAGCATTTTCTTTAATTGTAGTTGGTACGGCAATATCTTCTTTTTTTGCTTCCGCAATTGGATTTCCATTTAAATCCAGTCTACGCTTGAATATATTATGTTCTATGTGTAAATGCTGTGCACCAGCTGAGTCCATTGCGTCCAAACTTAAATCTTAAGAAAATCAAATTATTAATCGGGGGGTTTTTTTTATGGTACTTGGATATTAGGTTTATAGTGTATGGATACTTACAATTACATGATATCGATGGAATGTGCAGATCTAAATTTATGTTAAGTTTTTGGTTTCTGGTTGTATCAACAAACAGCTCCTCCGTTATGTTTGGTTCGAGATATAAATTTATTTCGGATATTAATAGAAAAACCATTAGAATGGTACTTGTTACAGTGACTGTGGAATAAAATAGAATACGAGTGGATTAGCAAATACATAGTGAAATCAATGATGCAAAACCTAATAATTTTGCAAACACATTGTAAGTAGATTAAATGATTTTGCAGGGGAAAAGCAGAAAATATTCCTCCATGCTTTCATATCCTGTTTTAGGGCTCCATAAGTTTTTTAAATTCCATCCTCACAGCACCCCATATTAGACACTCAATCGTTGGAACAATTATCTTTACGATCAATTATAATGAATAATAATATGTCCCACAAAAATAGACAAATTATTATTTAACAAAATGAGAGATTTGTCTTACCAGCAGCCCCGGCAACGGTTTTCTGTCGGTACTCCTCAAGCGTTTTTGGATATGCGTCTAGACGCCTTAAACCGTCAAGTATTTTCATTGTTCTTAATATCACGCGGTTAGCAATCTAGTACAGCATAAATATTTGTCATAAATTTGGTTAATTATTCATTAAAACTTTTAATTAATTTTAAAATAACAAACTTGACACGTCAAAGTTACAATTTTACAGAATGGCGACGGCGAGATGAATGCACAACAAATAAAGGAAATTTAGGTTATGTCGCGGACATTAGTTCGAAATATTCAAAATCGATTTAGTGTCATCTTTTTGAAACTTTTTAAAAATTGAAGTTGAAATAAATGCCTTTTGACTTGACTTGACTTAAAAAAAAAAAAAACATTTTTTAATGCCAACATTGTTTTTTCTATTAGAATTGCCGATTTTTAACATGAATTTTGTTATCAATAAACACACTCATTATGTCGGGTTATTGTCGTATAATTTTGACATATTTAAAATTACAATATAACCTAAAAATATAAACAAATCATTGATCGTTGTTATTCGTTTTGAAAAGCGCCTGCATTTGCTTTGCTGTTTAAAACATTTTTTGTGCTGGCCTATAAATTGTCAGGCAAAATAACTCTTGTAATAATAATTGATCGTGAACATCAATAATGTCTTTGGCCGATGAACTTCTAGCCGACTTGGAAGAAACTGAAAATGATGATTTGGACGAGATTGGAAACTTGGGAAAAGAAGAACCAGCTCCTGTTGAAAATGAACAGGAAATGGAAGAATTTGAACAAATGGATGTTGATTTGAAGGTATTTGCAAAAATTGAATATTCTCGACCTTTATAAACGATTGTCGGTGTAGGTCTTTTCCTAAATGCAATGTAACATACTTTCTTTTAATGACTGCACCCTCTAACTAAATTTTAACTATATTTAGATATATGTAGTCACAAATTTTCATCAAATCATTCCATCTAGTTCGTTTTTTTATTTTAGTACTTATATCGTTTAAAATACTACTCTGTTTTAGGTATCATCAATAAGGGAATTATGTAAACTTAGAGACTCTGAACAATTGACAAACATTCTAATCCAAATCGATAATTACATTCAAAATCCAAGAAAATCAACGGAAATGATTGGAAATGTAGAATCCGATCCAGAATATCAGTTGATTGTGGAGGCCAACAGTATAGCAGTTGATATTGACAATGAGATTTGTATGAAAAATAAAATCTAATTTTTAATTTATTATTAATTAATTTTTCTTAATAATTTTCCAGCAATAATCCATAAATTTACCAAAGACAAATATCAGAAAAGATTTCCGGAATTGGATTCATTAATTGTTGGTGAGATGGAGTATTTGAATGCCGTTAAAGAATTGGGAAATGATTTGGATGAAGCGAAAAATAATGAAAAACTTCAGCAAATTTTAACACAAGCGACAATTATGATTGTTTCGGTGACTGCGTCTACCACTCAAGGGTATTCACTTAGGAAATAATTTAAGTGTAAAATGGATTTAATATTTATATTTTTAGGACATTTTTGAGTGAAACCGAAAAGGATCAAATAGATGAAGCGTGTAATATGGCCATAGAGTTAAATAATTATAAAATGAAAATTTACGAATATGTTGAGAGTCGTATGACTTTTATTGCACCAAATTTGTCGATGATAATTGGTAGTTAGATTTTTTAAATTATTTTTTTTAAATACATAATTTAATATTTTACAGGAGCATCAACTGCTGCAAAAATTTTAGGCATTGCTGGTGGTCTAACAAAATTATCAAAAATGCCGGCATGCAATGTTTTGGTTTTAGGATCACAAAAGAAAACATTGTCAGGGTGAGTCTAATTTTTATATATTACTAATTCTAGGTTAATTAAATAATTTATTTAAATTTATAGTTTTTCAAAAGTACAAATGCTACCACACACCGGATTTATTTATTATTCCCAGATCGTACAGGATACAAATCCGGTAATTATGTTTGTTCATATCCATGTTGTTCTAAAAACCCGTCTTTAGCTAAATTAATATTATTTTATTTAACAAAGGATTTACGGCGAAAAGCAGCTCGACTTGTAGCGGCAAAATGCACCTTGGCTGCCCGTGTTGATGCCTGTCACGAAAGTCTTCATGGTGAAATTGGTTTAAGATTTAAAGAAGATATTGAGAAAAAATTGGATAAACTTCAGGTAATGAAAAGATTTTATGTAGAATTAATTTGTTCTAAGCCTCACAAAATGTAAAAATTTTTTCTAGGAACCACCACCGGTTAAATTTGCTAAACCACTGCCAAAACCAATCGAAGGCAGTAAGAAAAAACGTGGTGGCAAAAGAGTGCGTAAGATGAAGGAACGGTATGCGATGACTGAATTTAGGAAACAAGCTAATCGGCTTAACTTTGGTGATGTAAGTATTTTATTAAAATTTCGATACTTACTATTCATTTAACTTAAAAACAATTAACAGATTGATGAAGATGCATATCAAGAAGATTTAGGTTACAATCGGGGTACTATTGGTAAAACAGGAACAGGAAGAATACGTTTACCACAAGTAGATGAAAAAACGAAGGTAATATTTATTTTATATTTTTTTAAAATGTGAAAATAATTTTTTTCCATAAAAATAGGTTCGAATTAGCAAAACTCTACAGAAGAATTTACAAAAACAACAAGTTTATGGAGGCAGCACAACGGTCAGAAAACAAATATCGGGTACTGCTTCCAGTGTAGCTTTTACGCCGTTACAGGTAATAATATTTAATTTTATCGATTTAAATTGTGTATACTTACTTCTTTTTTTCTTTAGGGACTTGAGATTGTCAATCCACAAGCAGCTGAAAAATCAATTGATTCTAATGCGAAATATTTTTCAAATACATCAGGATTTTTATCAGTTGGAAAGAAGTAAATTATTTTTTTATGATTTTATGCGATACGATACGTCAAAAATGAAATATACTTAATTGAAACGACGTTTGCCTTCTACATAAATTTTTTTTTATTGCCTAATCTGTAATAATCCAATTTCCATGTGAATATTTTGATTTAATTTAATATTTATGATTATAATACATACAGTTGGGCAAAAATGTTGTATGCATTAAAAACATGAAAAAGAGTCTTTCATATTTTATCCACCACAGCAGGGAGGCGGAATTCAGAAATAGTTCTATTAATATTTTGATCAACATTATTTGTTATTTATTTTAATTAAAATATTAAAGTTTGGTCAGTGATGAACGTGATTATATAAGTATGTGCAGACATGAGCTATAATTATTATTTTATAGGAGTTTAGTTTAAAATAATTAACAAATAACTATTTTGAGGCTTTAATGGTGATTGATGATTTAATATTTAATTATTATAATAAATGTATTATGTATTTACCTAAATACTAAATAAATGAAAATTGAAGAGATTCAATAAAGGAAACTGCATAGACTTGAATTATTTGTTTGGAGAAAGTTTGACCTAATGACGGATGGTTCGCTTCCATTTTAATTAATAAATCGAAAATCATAAATGTACCATAGACTAGCATACACACAACGTTTAAAAACAAAAATGTTTTAAGAATAAATAAAATAAAATGAACTTTCTCAACGTTTCAACATGTTAAACCAGAAAGATGCAGTGTATATGATGGGTAGTGTTATCTAATAATTCATACCTAATTATATCTCAACAAACTCGTGTAGTTCATGATTTTAGACTGATACCATTATTGTGTTTACAACAATACCTATTTATAGTACTTGATATCGAAATACTTTGATAAGATCGCCTAAGGTGGTTATCAGCTGAAAACTTCCTTTGTAAATTAATATATTTATGCAATAAATTTAATATTCATAGAATTTCGTAGAATTTATGATATGTATCTTTAAGTAAGTAACTATAAGTTAATTGTATATACAGGGTGATTCATTTGTTATAGTTCAACCAAACGAACATATGGATCGGTTAATATTATGAACAAAATTCTATTACATCCATGCGGAAAGAACCGTAAAATGCATAAAATTTGCTTAATTTCAATGTATATAATACATTCAAACTAGCACACAAAAAAAGAAAAACAAAGGCGATCTTATTGAGAAAAATTGAATTTTCTAAAAAAAATTGTGGATTTTGGAAAATTGTTTGACTTTGACTCACAGCAGCTTAAAAACTATGAATCCCACAGAAAAAAATAATTACCTATTTTTTTTATCTTGGACAATTTTCTTGGACAATGAAGTAAATTAGTTGACTTTTACCAAAGATATACTTAAGCATTTCAGAGTGAGTCATTGAATTTAAAACATATTCAAGCTGCTAAATCTTATGAATTAACATAATTATAGTTATACTAAATACGTATAACGACGTTGGATTGAAATTGGGGTACATATTACCAAATAATGTGTAAAGAATTGAATCCGATTGGATGCAATTTTAAATCGCCCCAGTGGCACTTGATGCCAAAAACGGACAATTATTGACATTTTTCTAATTATCTTCATAATTATAAGAATTAGATAAAAAAAAAATCTTCCACAAAATTGTAATTTGAAAATCAAACACAAGTCTCATTTTTCGAAAATTTAATTATAAAAAAAAAAAAATTTCATTATTTTTCAATATTTGAAAAATTAATAATTAAATTTAACGGTTGGCATTGCTTTCTTTAAGATCTTTTTTGCTTCAAACCAATCCAAAAAGGATAATAAAGAAAAAATAGCGAAATCGGTCTCCCTCAACATCCCTCTTACCAATAAAGTACTGTATAAAGCTGTAAAGTATAATATACAGTGGATCTGCGTCTGCGTGTAAAGTACAAAGTACAATATTTTCTACTCAGTCTAACCATGCCATACATCCTGTTTTTCGCAGGATACCCCTGTATGTTCATCGAAAACCCTGTAGAAAAATCACTCATGTGCTTTAGTGAAAACCCCTGTAATTATTCTATAATCATCATGTAATCATTCTGTAACCATCCGATGTTGCGCATGGCGCCAGTATGGAAGACAATGATGAACAAATTGAACGAATTAAAATTATACGACGCAAATAAAAATTCATCAATAATGCACAAAGAATTCGGATATGTGAAATATGTGAAGAATTATTGCTCGGATGCCAGAATCAAACAATAGAAGGACGAAAACGTTCTGATTTCGAATCGATGAGTTGAAATATTCACTCATTTATAGTAGACACATGTCCCAAAATACAGTAGTTCTTATCGGGAAAATATCGAACGCAAAACGAGCGGTAATCGCGAAGATTAATGTCTCTCCAATGGGAATTGAACAGTTTCGAACTTCAATTCCGTTCGAATCTTTGATTGTGGCATGTATACATTTGGGTGTTGAAGTACCCAACAAAATTGGTCAATACGAACCTTTGAATTGAATTCACTTAATTAAAACAATTTACTCGAACCTACTAATATAATATAATTAAAAATAATAGTTGTAATACATTATATACAGTATACACATACATATGTATTATATTGTAGTCATATAACGCAACAATACAAAGTTTGTATATGAAAATAAAATTATTATGTTAAATAACATATTAATTATTATGAGATGACTAAATATTTACTATCCTCATCAGTTGTTTTCATCTTTATAATATCGAGAAAAATTGAAATAAATTACCAGCACATGCACTTGACACCACTTGTTGCAATATAGTACTGCAAACTGCAATAAATAATAAATAAAAATGAGAAGATGCATACATCTCGGATTTATTTATTAGTATATATAGACAAAACATATGTGTTATTAGCTATTCACAACACGATATATTGTCAGTGCCAATTTTTTTATGGGAATTCCCTAAATTATAGTTTTCATATTATCTGTACTTACCTACTAATTATCTACCTGTATAGAAGAACTGGTTGCAACCAATTATGCAAAAAATGTCGGTATATGCGAAATTCCAGAATAACGTTATTGAAAAATACTTCATCATACTTAATTAGATATGGCAGGGTAGATATACCTATCAAGCGAAAGAATTTCTATTAAATTTGCTATGTATTTAAGAAAATACACGTTAGCTGCTAAAAAGTAACAAATGGAAGAGAATGAGAAATTGATTAAAATCAAACCATCGATCATTGTAACTAATAAAGAAGTTTAAATATAATTAAGGTAACTGTTTTTCCTTGATAAAAGTCTTGTGTTCGAATAATAGGCCGAATGAATAAACAAATCTTTGAAGGTAAAATGGTCACATTCATAAATGTGATTAAGTTTCACATACAAAATGTTAACCCCCACGCACTCGCTACTTTTATACCATATACCAAAAAAAAATATAATTTATTGCATTTTAAGTAGGGTTTCTGAACACTCGGGTTTTTAAGACTCGACGAGTCCGAGTCCAAAATTTAAAAAACTCGTCGAGTTCGAGTCTGTTGTCTTTAACAAAAAATATTACAAGAATCTGATAAAATAATATTATATGATTTTCAATTCAACTGAAATTTGTGA
>JANSTT010010068.1:0-25099 GCA_026745375.1 Platyura marginata | reverse complement strand
TCGCTTTACATGCAAGAAAATTACAGTTTTTTTTTGGACGCGCGTCAACTCGATGCTCTAGTGGGCGACAGCCATTAGAAAGCAGAGTTTTTCAGAATATGTTCCTCTTATAATTTAGTCAAAGTCCCATAAGAATTCCGTCCGAAAATCTGGAGAAAATGAAGAAAAACGTTTTTGTTTGCAAACTTTTTTTCGTTGTTCGACCAATTTCTTTATTTTAAGTCTGGTCAGGCCAGGTTGTCAACATTTTCCACATGCCACATTGTGTCAATTAGTTTTAGTTTTTATCAGTCATTTGGTCTGAGAAGTTTGGCATTGGACAATATATGAATATTTTAATATTTATAAGAAATTCAAATAATTGTATGATGAGGTTCTCTATGGACATTGGACGTCCTATACCATTAACTTTTGCCATGGTGTTTTATCAAATAATTACGAGTATATAAGGAGAGGTTTTGTTTTGTTCCTATTCTATCTTCAACATTTCATTTTTATAACAACAACAACAACAACATGTAAATTATAAAGATAATTTGGAGTTGTCAGATAAAATAACAAAATATTGTTCTCTATTGGTTTAAATTTCTCATTTTTTATATAACCACGTCAAAAATTGAAAAAAAAACCCCAAAAAAAAACAAAAACAATTTTCAACTCTATTGTTTAAAAGTGCACACAATTTTTATTTACCGTTCCCCCTTACACACATAAATGATAATAAATCGTACCTCGCCGAAAACTATATTGTGAAAAATAAATTTTCGAAAGCTTTTATTTGGTTAAATAATTTTCATATAGCCGCGCTCTGTGCAGTAAAAGGGAATGATTTACGAGCTTTGGTAGCCCATTCGCTCGCTGAATCTGCTATGATTTATGTTTGTTGCGTCTCTGATTTATAATATTTCAACAGAAGTCTTTTCAAATTAGGTATTCAACACTGCAATGTATCAACAAAAACCAATTACCATTATTTGACGAAAAAGAAAAAAAAAATATTTTTTTTTGTTAGTGATAGCTAATAAAAGCCATAAAATTTGTTAATTGATTTTTGGTTTTTTTTTTTTTTTTGTGGTTTAGTTTTTATATATAGTAATGGTGGTGGTACCGTATAGTTATAGAATAGATGATTTTCAAATATTTTTGAAGTCATTATTTTTATATGGTCCTCTTCTATACAATTTTTGTTACATTTTAATGTATTGAAAATATAGTCGTAACTTTTTAATTTTTTTCTAACCATCCTAAATTAAATTTAATAAAAATTATTTTAAATTAAATTGATCGACAACCGCTATTAGAAATTATTCGTTTTTTGTCCGTGGGATAGTCATCTGGAATCTATTATTGCAAGACAGGCACAATTGGATCAAGATTCCGGCTCAACCATTTAGCTGAAATTTTGACAGTTTTGACATTATGTAGTCCTAGAGTAAGATCTCTATTGTATTTCAAGCAAATCGGACCAAGAATAGGGGAGTCTGTAGTAAAGTGTGCACCTAATTTTGATATAAACCAATGATTTACTCTAAAGATAATCAAAATGTCGGAAAAATGAATATGACAACAATTATAGAGAATACAAAAATGAAGATTTAATTCATAGACCAAAAAGTTTCATGATATACTGTTATGGCGCTGCAATCAATTTTATGTAATTTCTAGAGATTTAAATCAATAACTCGAAAAATATTTGGATTATAGAGAAAATAAATATAACAAAAATGATAGAGAATAAAGAAATAAAGATTTCATTAATAGACCAAAAAGTTCCACGACATACCGTTATGGAGCGGCAATCAATTTTGTGTCATTTCTAGGGTTTTGAATCATTTACTCGAAAAATATGTGGATAACGGAAAAAATTAATATAACAAAAATGATAGAGCATAAAAAAATAAAGATTTTATTAATAGATCAAAAAGTTCCACGATCTACCGTTATGGCGCTGCAATCAATTTTATGTAATTTCTAGGCTTTTTAATCACATAATCAATTTGTATGCAAGAAACTCTTAAGTCTAAAGAAACCAAAAAAAAACTCTCAAAAAAAGTCAAATTTTTTGTTTTCAAAATTGTTTCATCAAACCTTAGCTCTTCTACTATTACATTTCATAGTCAAAACAAAAAGTCTTTAGCGATTGTAACTATAAAAATTAAAGTGTTTCGAAAATTTCTTGAAAAATTAGAAGACACAAATCAATATCAAACAAATCTATTCAAAACTTTAATTTTATGATTATATTTTCAATTTTTTAATGTACGAGTGTCATAATTCAAGAATTTTGTTTATTAATCCTATTAAATGTCTAGTAACTAATCAATTTATAGTCTATATCAATAGAATTAAGTTCATTGTTCATTTTCATCGATATTCTATTAATACCTGTTCTAATCACAAATAAAAAAAAAATGCCTTCCTAATAACAAAATCAATTTTTCGATAAAAATGGCCATTTATCTCCGTTAAAAACCATTTTATCGATAAAAATCTATCCATTAATAATAGAAAGAAATTGAAGAATATTTAGGCATGTATATATGTACATAACACATACATACATACATACTACATAGGATAGGTGTATACATTCATTAGTTCATAATTTATTTACATTTCTACTTTATTATATTTATCCAGAATCATAAATCATTTGGTATATTTTTGGGTTTTTGGTTTTCTTCCAATTTTGGAAAAGCATTTACGTTTTACATTGAATTATTGTACGTACCTACACCCGTCCCTCGATTTGCACGGTACTTGACGGTTTCTCTTTTACACGGTTTGTAAATTAACCCTTACACTGCATGAATTTCTGTATTTCATTAGAATTTTATATAACGGGATTTCGCTACAATGCGGTTTTAAAATTGTGGAGGTTTGTTGTACACGGTTGCAGTTTCGTCTAACGTATAATTTTCAAATATTCGCGTTCAAACTCGGCACCAGTGTGTGAGTTTAGTTTTTCTTAAATCGTGTAAAACCGTGTCGTGTTTCCTTAAATCGGGTAAAACGATTACTGTAGACGGTTAGAACGGTTAGAAGGTTAAAATATTCTTTATAATAGAATACAAATTTTATACGAAGCTCAAGTTTTCATGGGAGACGATGAGAATTAGCCGAATTAATTGTAAACCATTCAAACTCAACTGAAAGTTCATTAAAAACCATTCAAATTCAACTGAAATTTGACAGTTGAATTTTTTTAAATAAAGTTTTTTTTTGTAATTGAAAAAATGGCGTTTGTTTAGATTTAGAAGGTAATCCTACTTTTTGTATAGGTTCCTTGTCTCGTATAACGCGTTGTATAATGCGGCATTTTTGTCGAACCTAACCTCCTCTAGCATCATACGAGAAACGCCTGTATTCTAATATAAAAAATTAATAAAAAAAATCTAAAAGCATCTGGGTGGGACTAGGTTTGACAGACAAAATGAAGTTTAGGGTTAAAAAAAAAACTTTTATTTCAATTATTTTATATTGATCACACTCATTGCATGTCTCGTTTTACACGGTTTCGATTTACACTCGGATTTGTCGGTGGAACGTACCGTGCAAATCGAGGGATTGGTGTACATTTAACATATCAATCTCTATTCATACGAGTATATCTATACAGAGCTCTAGAATGGATGCCCAAAAATATTTCTGTGCAATGAAGGGGGGTGGGGGGAGTTTGTGAAATACTGGTGGGCATTTGCCCTGCAGCAACATCAAAGAGGTACATGATCATCGCTTCAGATAAAACCATGTCACGTTTTATGGATTTAGTAATTATATTATCGTTTGTACGTATACTTATGTTTGTATGTACATATGTATGTATGTATGTATGTATATAGTTTGTACACCATCATATAATAATCTGTGAATTATATCGATTTACAACAGATGCACATTGCACGAGTAATATTTGATTTTCATTTCTGTACATTACAATTGAATAAACAAAATAATTGGTAGGTAATTATTTATGATTTTTCTCCTTTTTTTTTAATTACATATGAATGAGAATTTGTTATTGTTTAATTATTTTTCTTTTCTGTGATATTGATACGGTTAGATCAAACCAATAATCGTAATGAAATTATTTCATTCTGTATGTATCTGTATATGGGGGGAGCGCCTAAAAATACTTTTCGTTTTTGATACAGGAGTGGGTAAACAATGTCACAAGGGGGTATTAACATTTTACAATCCTTATCTTAAACATCTAAACAAAAATGGCCGATTTAAAAAGTTTTCCGCAAAAAAAATTTACTTAAGGTCTTATTCTTGCATTAAGTCTTGGTCTTGGACATTGAGTCTTGGTCTTAGTCTTGGTGTTACACATAGGGTCTTGGTCTTGTTTTTGTAGTAGAGTCTTGATCTTGCACATTAGGTCTTGACCTTGGTCTTATACCTACATTAAGTCTTAGTCTAGCACATTGGGTCTTGGTCTTGTTTTTATAGAAGAATCTTGGTCTTACATATTGAGTCTTGGTCTTGCTTTTGTAGAAGATCCTTGGGCTTCCACATCGAGTCTTAGTCTTAGTCTTGGACTTGCACATTGGGCCTTGGTCTTGTTTCTGTAGAAGAGTTCTGATCTTGGTCTGGCACATTGAGTCTTGATCTAGCACATTGAGTCTTGATCTTGCACATTGAGTCTTGGTCTTAGTCTTGATCTTGTACATTGGGTCTTGGTCTTGTTTTTGTAGAAGAGCTTTGGTTTATGTTTTGCAAGAACAAGACTGATTTTACTCATCGCTAGATTCAATCATGTAAAAGTTAGGAACCATAAAGTACATTTTGCAATCAGCTCCCTCATTTCAAAATCATATTTTTAAAAAAGGACTGAATACGCAATATATAGAATATGTTAAATAAATAAAATATTTATATTTCAGTACATGACTACTACAACTTAATCAGAACAAACATTAATTTGAAATTTAAATAAGACAATGGGAATGCCATAGAGCATAGATAAAACCCAGAAAAAAATTCACCCCCATCTCTAATATGTACATAAAAAAATATTTTCCCACATTATACATACCACACCGATCCACTCTTCTATTTGCACAACAATTCAAAATTATGTAGAATAATTTTTAAATAATAAATTTTCAACGAACTGGAACTACATCAGAACAGACAAACTCATATCCCATATGTCACCATCATTATAAGCTCTCTGACATAGAACACACGCCATTTATTTTGTGCAATGTTTATTCAGATCAAAATTCATAAAAGGGTTGGTGATTTGTGGTCAGTTTTGCTTGGCTTTGCGAACGCGAACAACAATAAAATGGTCACGTTCCCCCCCAAAAAAAAAAACATTTAATCTGGGCTATTTATATGAATATGTGAACTCTGGCACGATGGACACAAACAATACAATAACAACAACAACAACAACAAAGTAATATTTATTATTGCTGATAATGGTAAAATAAACAATAAAATGTGTGTGACACTACCATTATGATTGCTGGGAATCGTAAAAGTCTTTCATACACATCTGTGTATGGACATTGGACATACATACATAGAGAATATGGACAGTTTTATCTTGGTCAATGAAACGGGGAGGGTTTTTTTTTTCTTTTTTTTTTTTTGCAGCAAATTGAACGTAGATAATGTGACTTTTCCAGTTCGTGACACTTAAATGACACTATTTTATACATTATTTTTGGGATTTAGATATTAAAACGGTTCGAAAAGGATGTAGAACGGTGGAATTGATTGATAAATTTGATAGAATCGATGTGCTTTAATTTTTTGTGTAAAATTTACCGAACTCCAACCCATAGAGAAGCTTAGAAGATTTAATTGTGGATACAAAATGTTATCAAACGGTTTTTATTTGACGACTCTATATCGAACGTAAAGCGTGATTTTCTCAGAGAAGGGAAGGACATACAGTAAAACCTAGAATTGTGAGCATAATTCGTTCCGGAAACATGTTCGTAATCCAAAGTACTCGTATATTGATCTGTATTTAAAGTCAATTCGGGTATATTGAATCTACTATCATGGATCATTTGTGTTTCTCTCTCTCTCTCTCTCTTTTGCAAAAAGGCAAAGTATTATACGATTTGAATGGAAGGTACTCATAAAGATATTTCGTTAAATAATTTTTATCATTCAATCATTATTAATTATCATCATTCTTATCAAAATTAAAATTTATATGGGAATTTTGAAAATTTAAGCTTACGGAAACACTCATTCCCTTACTTTCAAGAACCCTTCGTGCCTGCTCTATATAAATACATTGTCAATGTGATTGCATATAAGGGTGCATTATCGTTGTATGGAGAAAATGAAATTTGATCTTAGGACATTGTACAATAAAATGTAGTACTATTTTTTTTTTAAATAGAGGCTGCTCCTTTTTCTTGAAGATATCTTTTGAACCGATTGTCTTACAAAAAATTTGTTATAACCAAATCTGTTGTATTTTAAATTATCTTTAAATTATGTTTTGATACTTTTTTTATTTTTGTTAATATTAACAAAGTTACATCCATTTTTAATGAAAAATAGACAATTTCATAAAACTTCAGGGAAAAGATGGTGACATAAAAAAAAAATTGTTCCGTATTTTTTTTTGTTTACTAACAACAACCACGCGGGGCTACAATGTCCTAAGATCAATTGTCAATGCACCCCCTATATTGCAAATACTCGTATATAGAATTTCTAAAATGACAAAAAAATAGTTCAGCTATTCCACAATATTTGGTCTGGTACCTCTGATATAAAAATTAATGACTGCTTATGTTGATATGAGCCTGGATCTGGGTAGATCAGTAGTTCAAATACTTCAACTTTTCGGATAGTTTAATCTTGTTCCTTTAAGTGAGTCCATTTTGTAGCTCAACTTATACTTTTTGGGGTCTTTTTTTTATCTCTAAAATCCACCAATTTATTGATTTTTCGTTCTATATTCTTTGTAAACCGTTCTTCCCTGTTTTTTTTTATAGATAAATTTTAAGCTTCCACCAACTATAGAATGCCATCAATCTTCCCTTTTATTATGTTAAAATGCAAATAAACATTGTTTATTCCTCTGAAATTGTTTTGCTAGAGACAGAGAGAGAGAGAGAGAAGCCTGTGACAACCCAACTATTTTAAAGTTTTTATAATTCTAAATTTATCCCTATACTTTAAGATACACATTCCTCTGTATATACAACCAGGACAATTATTCAAATTGATGCTAATCAATGTACGGCACTTTATATAACACGAAAAGAGAAAAAATGCAAATTTTTTGTAATCTTTTTTATGGATAAAATGCTTTTAAAAAAATCCTAAGGTATATATGCTAAACACATGCACCCATTCCTTATTAGAAAAATAAAAGGATTTCATAAAAACCAACCCCTGATGTCTAATACATAATATACATATACATAGAGGAATTATACATGCTCAAGCTCATATATATATGTATATACCAAATTTAATTGATTGGAAATTATTGAGAAAACACAAGGATTTTCTATTTTATGAGGGCGAAATAAGGAATGCTAAGATTCGTTCATTTATGGCTTTAATTTTCAGCAAACACAAATTATTCAATAATCTCCACCATGTATGATCCGTATTATTAACATATATGTATGATGGGGAAGGAAAGAGCAACGCGAGGGGTTGAATTGAAGCAATATAATAACAATACGGTTGTCGTCACAACAGCAACTCTAATTCTATATACGCACATATGTAGGGTAGGTATGTATGTATGTATGTTACTGTTGATGTTGATATTTATACTACATGTGCAACACCGCGATGTTGACAAAACCAACACGTCACGGTGCGTCAAATTTCAATATAAATGTAGATTTTCGGTTTTGTCGGCGTTGTAAGTTTTTCCACAGCACACAGGCGGTTATAATGAAATCACAAAATTTTCAAATGGCAAATATTTGTGGGGGGTGGGGGTTGGTTGAATTAATATTTGCGCATACACATAGATTGGTACTATTGCCTCTTATACACGGTGCCAATAGTGTATAGGGGGTAATCTCTTTTATGAGAATATTTTATTGCTTAGCAATTTGAGCGATAAGTTTGGATTTAAATTGCATTTACAAGCATTAAAAGGATTAAGAGAATTTAATTTTAAAAATCGAAAATATTCTTAAGCAGAGACAATTAAGAATAGGCAATGAAGGTACAAATGATCGATAAAATACCTAATTTGTTACTGGTAACAAATGTAAATGTTACACGACGAAATTACATTTACTACATGTATTTGTTGCCAAAATTTGTACCTATTTTTCAACCCAATTGTTTTCGCCAATTTTCTACATTTGTTACATTTATTTCTTTTCTTACCAGTTTGTTACAAATTCTCGTGAAATTATTGTTCTGGTGATCTTTTCATTTATTATTAAATTTTGATTAAAAAACGAGAACTATCTATTGTTGTTGTATTTTTGATAATTTTCATTTCTCTTAATATTTATTAATTAGAATTTAAAATTTACTTTGTTACGTTGTTCTAAATTCTGAGTTTTAGTAATTTGGAAATTAAAATGGTTATAATCAATAAAATTCTATGAAAATAGAAAAATATTTTTTAACTCAAGAAAATTTTTCAAAATTTATTTATTTGTTAAAAATGCATTTGCCAAGACAATACCGAATATATTTTTTTCAAGCAATCAAGCATTTCTTAATTATGTTCTTTGTTTTTATTGTAATGATCATTTATTAGAGATTAGCTTTTTTTTAAATTGTATTTGCCAAAAAAAAAATGCTAGAAATACATTTTTTTTTTATTTGTTAAAAAGGGATCTTATGGTTTTATTTATTTCTATCGAAGTGATCATTTATTGGAGATTAACTTTTTTTTGAAAATTGTATTTGTCAAAAAAAAGTACAAAAAATTTATTTTTTTTAATTTGTTAAAAAGCGATCAAGCATTTTTGTATTGATCAAAGTGATCATTTATTGAAGATTGGACTATTTTTTAAAAATTGTATTTGCCACAAAAAGAAACGCAGGGCAAATTTTTTTTTATTGCCAAAAAACGATCAAGCAATTCTTAATTATTTTTATCAAACTAATCATTGGATCAAGATCAAAATTTTATACGCATGGAATATCCGTAAAAACAGTTACCCCCTCACCATATATAGAATGTTGTTTATACAGCTTTACCGTACTCTCAATTCTCCAGTAAATTCTAATTTATGGCATCAAATTACAGTTTTGATTAGAACGAATATTAATGTGCGGGGTGACATTTTCCTATCATTCCCTATGAAAAGTAATATGAAAAATGAGTTATTTCTCGATGATTTTATTTTATTTGTTGATGTATAGAATATTGTAACGCATCAACCATCAAGGGGCTACGTCTTCTGTACTAATACCTTTTCTACCCACTCCTTATACCTTTACTGTTACTTCTTCTTTTTTTTTATAACGAGAGTGATAAATGATATCACTGAGTTGGTTATTAGTAAATGGTATTTGAAGACGATTTACGGAATGTTATAAGTGGGTAATTTCATAAATATTGTGTAATCAATCAGAGTTTCGAAATAAATTGTTGTCTGCTGAGCCTATGATAGTTTTTTTTTTTTTTTCGTTAATTGATATCAGAACATACATACATACATACATATGTACATATATCGCATATAATACAAGGAGAAAATTCTGTATTGTGATGATTTGTTAAAAATACAATTAATATGCTAAAAACATTATGAGTTGGCAATTTTTTTTTTTTTTGGGTTAGTTTTTGATTGTGATATCTTTGAATGGGGATTGTTGTTATATTTTATCCATTATTATGTATTCCCTGAAATTGGATTATAATTATGAAAATTTTATTAATTAGTCTTGCAAAGTTAACTTTATTTTGTTAATATCGAATTTGCCATTTACGGCTTCATTCATTCTATAAACAAAAAAAAAACAATCTCAACTCCAATATAGTAGAACAATTAGCTATTGTGGGCCGTTATTTCATTTATGTAAAGAGGTGGTATAGTGTATAATATACATAAACTCTCTGTCCAACCTCATAGTATGGGGAAACTTTATTCATTACAGCTTTTCAGAAAGTTTCCGTCTACAAACATATTTGAATTTGTTGATATAGTATAGGTAAAATGTTGTTCACAACAGAAATTTTCACTGAAACTATGCAAACAATCTCATCGTAGATTGGTTGGAAAATTTTAAAGACTAATAGAGCCATTAAGGTATTAATGTTTATATATATATGTAAAATATTCAATTTGTATACATACATACATATAGGTATAATATTGAAATTTTTTAACCATTAATTTATTTTAAAATTCTTATATAATAATCATAGAAATTAATAAAAATATTACTCTATTAAAAAAATATTTAAGAAAAATATCTCATAAATAAAATAACTGAAGACGAGTTTATTAACAAAGGGGACCAAAGATGACTACTGTTTTTTTTTTTTTTTTTTAAATAGTCACCCACAATTATGTAACACAAAAACTAAAAACTATTTTGTATTCATGATTTTTTCAAAATTTTCTTATTTAGTAGGAGAAAAAACGACTTTTACAGAAGCAATTAGTATGGGAGGCGGTCGAAGGGGTAGGAGGATTTTGTCCATTTTCAAAATCAGCGTTTTCGGAACCCCAATAATTTTAAATTCAAAATTTCATTAATTTATCTCAATCTGATTTTGAGTTATTGTGTGTCTCATCTTACCTTCTTCTTAGTTTTGCTTCATGCTTCACGGGGAGAAAAAACAAAAATTGAGGCGATATTTCGGAAAAAAATATGAAACCAAAATTTTCATTTAAAATTACATAATTACAGTAGGGAGTGCCTAGCTAGTTAAATTTTCTTAAATACTTTCATCCATCTTGCTTCTTACAATTGTTGGCATTATTATCTACGTAGTTTTGCTTCATGCTTTACGCGGAGAAAAAACTAAAATGGAGGCGATATTTCGGAAAAAAAAATATTCAAAATGAATTCATTACTTTTAATGACTTACTACAATTATAAATAAGTTGTTTGCGAATAAGTATTGCTCTTAAAATCCGTATCGTTGTAAAGAGATAAATTGAACGTAAATGGTGTGTATTTGAATAAGTTATTCATCGCTGACAATAAACAAAATTTTGATAAGTTAATGTTGGTGGTAAGGTTTTTTTCGTCACTAGCGAATTCGAACTCTGGACAATAATTGTAATTGAAATTATTTAATACAGTATTTCAGTAGTTTTTTTAATAAATTAAAATTTTAATTTTAACTTGCGAGCGAAACAAGCAAAAAATAGTTAACAATTTGAAACATTTTAAAATTTATTATATTTCTTTCAGATAAAATAATCTAACATAATGAAATGATGATTTTTCACTTATTTCCTTTATCAATAAAGATCTATATCTCTTAACAGATAATTTCCATTCTAAAAAGGGGGTGATGGCAACATTTTGATAACCATGCTCAGAATTTTTATAGTCATTTTTATACCACACAAAACCATTTCTGAGTTGGATCGTAAAAAATAATTTGAAGACATTTATGTAACTAAAAACCAATTTATATCTATAGTAGTGATTTTCTTGTCGCAAAAGTTTTCTTGGTCAAAAATTTTACAAATGTTCAAATGTTGTAAATAGTTTGAGAATTTGGGAGTTTGTTTGATGAAAAACTTGTTCAAATTGCCGGATGAAAGAGTAAAGGTAGTCCGCATACATTGCCCGTTTGCACACGTTGAACGTTTTCTCTCTCGATATACGAAATAAATATCGCCACAAAGCAAACTTTACCAATGTGACCATTTTGTTCGCACCGCTTGGAAAATATTGACAGTTGTAGTTTCAAAGTGATCATGTTGGCTTCGAAAAAGTTAAAATATTGGCGACTGCCAGTATAATTAATATAATAAAGGAAAAAAATGACCAACAGAATAAAAGGATAAGGCTTAAAAAGTGGGTTGCCGATTGGATATACTTATACGGCCTTATACTTATAAATACTTAACGTAATGATGTTATTTCATCTGGTGTATAATTGTCAAAAAACTGTCAAAAAATATCGCGAAAGTCAAAAAATGATGTTCACATGTCGACAAAAATTTCGCGAAAGCAGCGAAAAGATATTTTTGGTGAATATTTTTTCTGTTCACACGCATTTCGCCATTTTGGCAAACTTTTTCGCGAAAAACTTTCGTCGTGTGAAACCCCCTTTATACATAGTATCTGTAATCGACAATAAGTTTATCTGGCAACACTGTGATTTTTGTTGATCTGTCATCAGATTTGCGGTGTTTTTTTTTGCGGAAATAATTTTAATTACTGCGATAATAATGTGATTGGTTAAGTTGTTTGAATTAATGTGAAATAAGTGATTTACAATCCTGCTAAAAACGCTGAATATGGAATTTTAGCTATTTATGCATAGAATTCACTTTAACCATATTCTCATGACTTTATTTAAGGTGTAGTATACGCATTTTGATCGTAATTATTTGTTATAATTAATTTTAATATTTTGTGAACATAACCAAACATTACTAGTACTAACTAAATGCTTAAACAAATTTTATGTCCTATTATTAACCGACCTTTTCTAATGGCTGAAAGTGAATGTGGTCCTTTTAAAAACAGTTTATGATATCATTAGACACAGCATACTTACCTCCTACCCGTCATATATCTATGTAGGCCTATATGTAATGTAGTATGAATGGATAAAACTTAGGTGACAAAAAGTAATGAACAGTAAGTTGTCTTATACATACATAACATATGTATGTATGTATGGATATGTATATGGTACAAAGTAAACCGGAAAATCAAGGCGTTCGCTAAACTTTGTTTGTTTCCTTATCGCATATAATTTTCTTGACACGCATATAATTATGTATTATAGAATAGCGGTATACCGTGTCACAAATATAATTTTAATGTATTCATAACAACCCTTTTCACCTATATATACATATATATATGGATATGTGTGCGCATAAATTTTAAAAGTAATTTATAAACTTAGTTAATCATATTACATGGGCATATACATACATATGTATCTATGTATGTATGTATGTATAATATTATGGATGGAACAGAGCTTACACCATTGCACTTATATGTTATACCTATGTAATTTATAACTTTACCTTTAAGGGATAATTTCCATTTGTAACTAACGATGGAAAATGTGAAAATAAATCAAAAGTCGGTTAATAAATTTAATACCAATAAATTCTCAGTTAACCTTTAAAATACGAAGTGGGAGGTCCCCCAAAATTAAAAATAGTTTTTTGTATGATATAATGTTGTTGACTTTTTTGTTATTACTATATTATTAAAAATCATTTTAAAACAGAAAAAAAAACATTTATTTCAATATATGTAAACATCGATGTAAAAGGTGATCCAAAAAAAAACATAAATTTAAGGATATCTTCTTCAAGGATTCTTAATACTAAAGATATAATTTTAAAACTTTGAAATTGAAACTTGTATTTTTATATAATAAGAAATTTCCAGCATTTTTTGCCAAATAAATTTTTTTGAAAAAGTTAACCCTTTAAGGTTTATACATTTTTAACATGAAAGGGTTAACCACAACTTCAATTTGTATTAACATATTTTTAGAAGTTAACCCTTTAAAGGCACCTTCTGCACCTTAAAGGGTTAACGTTTTCTAAAAATTAAAAATTTACGAAATTATTTATAAATAAATTCTGAGAATAGTAAGTAGCTTCTAGAAAATTTTTGGTTAAGCCATTCAAGTTCAAAATGTATGGGCCTTGCAGGGTTAATTTTTTCAAAAAATATTATTTGGCAAAAAATGCTGGAAATTTAAAATACTATAAAAATACAAAGTTTTAAAAACATATCTTTAGTATTAAAAAAGTTCAAAATTGTGTCACATTTTTAAAAAAAATGTTCAAGTTCGGTGAACTACCAATTTTTTCCACCCCCTTATTTTAAAAAATAGGGTACACATATTTTAAAAGTTAAGTTACTACCTAACTAATGTCACCCTGTACCATATATAATATCCATATCATTAAACACCATGTTGTATTTAGTTTTTTTTTAAAAAAAAACCAACAATTAATGAAACGAAAAATAAATTAAAAGACCAAAAACTATACGTGACTTCATTTCAGTATATTCCACTGGGGTCAACTATTCCCTCATTTCAAACAAAACAAAACTTTTCCGTAATTAAATCACAAAAAAAAAAAAAAATGTCTCATTCTACATCGCATCAAAATACTTCTCACCTCTTGAATCAATTTTCTTTTTGATTACTTTGCATAAAATTAATTAAAGAACTAAGTCGAAGTTTCTGATTTGAAATTTCAACGACAGACACACCGTATCGAAATGGTAACTGAATTGGATTTCCCTATTCAGGGTATTTGGAAATTTTCATTTTAAAAATTCTGTCTTCAAATTAAACTCCTTTTACTTTTCACATACACACACACATACAAATCCAGTCCTGCAAAAGAAAATATTTTAAATTATTAGTACAATTTTATTAAGTGGGTGCGATTTTGTAAATTTGAGCGAAATCCTAAAATATGAATCGAAACGATTAAATTGATTGTAAATTGGTATTGTAACCGTTTATTATTAGTTTCAAATGAGTAAAAACAACCACATTTGTCTCAATGCTATGAAAGTCCTTTTTTCCTTAAGCACAGATCAGCAGATGGAAAAAGTCAATGTCTAAACTCTAAATATTAATTTTCCACGTCGCCACATCAAAAATGTAAGCCCGGCAGGTTAATCAACCATTCACAAGTTTTAATCAAATTTGGCCCACCAGACCACTATAATACAGTAGTATCTCATTAATCTGGACCCCATTAATCCGGACATCGGTTAATGCGGACAGGCATTTAAAAACTAAAGTAAAAATTACAATAATGAAATACATAAAAGGAAAAAAAGCGATGAAAAAGCTTCATTACAGGTGTGACACTCTTGCAAACCACACATTTACTTCTTGTATCTTTTGTTATACGGCAATTTTATTTATTACGATTTAACGGGCCAATTCTGCACAAAAGTTAATCTTAACTCAGTTTTAAGATTCACCTGAACAGGGCGACAATGAAATTTATATTCCACAACGGGGCTATTAACTTAACAGCGCTAATACATAACTCAAGAGCAACATTTTTGCCGCGGTCTTATGTGTCAAGACTGTCAAGAGCGCTAATAACTTGACATTTCTTTATAGTGTTTTATTTAAAATGGCGACTTTTTACACACAAAATGTAAAAAGAACTCGGTTTGCTGACTCTTGGTGCATCTTTATTGTGGAAGAGTTTTTTACATTTATTTAAACACTGACACAATCTCAAAAAATTAAAATTCACAATCTTAAATTGACAGTTTATAAACTCACCTCACTACGTGGTCATGCAAATCAAGAGCGCTCTAGAATACCGAATAAGAGAACGGCGCTTAAAAACTCTCTTAATTTCTTAAGATTATTAGCTCCATTAACGTCGAATAGGCCTGGAGTTGTTAAGTGACGCAAGTGACAATCGCAAGAGCCCCAATTAGTCGAGTTGAACGAGGTTCTACTGTATATATGAAAAATAAAAATCATTTTTCAAGCAAAAATTATCAATCGATATTTTACCACTTGATTTACACGCGATAAAGTGCCATTTAACGCCGCCACCTTAATTTCTGTTTTCCCACCTTTTCAATGTAAAATGTAAATTACCATTTTCGTCACGTGCCAATAATATACAAGCGTTTTTTCACACGTAACTTCATACCAAAATGATAAAGAAAAAAAAAATGAAAAAAAGAAAAAAAAATGTTTGAATGGAAGCCGCATGAAGGATTCCGGTTGAAATCGGTATTTTAATTTAAATTTTCAAATACACACACACACAAATTGAAATACGGGATGTGATGACACGTGAAAATTTGCAAGCACACACAAAATATCTAGCGAGTGAAAAAGATACGCGAGGAGAAAACACATTTCTAATTCATTGTCAGTCAAATCTAGAAAATGAAAAAAAATTGCTCATCCATCTGAAAACCGCGCTGTATTTTGCTGAATATTCCCTTAATGTGTACATTTATACCAGATACTGGCAGATTGTGTACACGCAGTGTTAATCAGTGATGTAATCAGGTGGAAATACAAAAAAAAAAAGAAAGAAAATGTATTCGTGAAATTTTCAAATCAACAACATTTAAGGAATCCAGGTATTTGAAGTAATTTATTTCGAAATCAGTATTTTGGTAATGTGAGATTTCATTGAGTGTTGCGATTTTGATTGCAATATTCGCTATGATTTTGTGTCATTTATTATAGAGATTATGTATTTCTATAAAATATCGAACATTATACGGCATTGCAATTTTGGGCAAGTTACGGAAGCAGCCATATTGACAAATCGAAATAATGCTGAATAACCGTTGTATGAGTATGTGTGTGTGTCTGTCTGAATAATATATGATATATACTTTTTGCTATGTTAAAAGAAAACGTCAAGCGAATAGTATTAATTAGTAAACAGAGTTATAATTCAGCATATATTCAGCAAAATAATTTTGCGGTAAAAATTACACATTTTTATATTATCAGAGATTTCTGTCTGAGAGAAAAAAACTGTTTTTCTCTTACATGGAAATCGATACTTGGACCAAGTGGTTCGGATTTCACTTAAAACTGTAGATCTATGGCATCTTTTCAGGGAATAATTGCTGAAATTGGACGATTCTACGAAATGTTAAAAAAAAACTTCTAAATTAAGAGAATTTGTAGAGTTTTGCCAGTTCCACTGTTTTCACCTAAAATGATGTAAAAAGGCCTCCAAATGCCTCCGCTCCACAAGAGCCTCGAAAAAATCGACGTTGTTGAGGACCGACAGACATAGCGAGAAATTTAAGAGTCAACCAAAAAAAAAACCCCCCACTAAGGGTTAAAAAGGCTAAATCACAGAGATATATACTTTTTTCTGACGTTCACGTTCGAAATCGCTCCATATATGTATGTACGAATGTCAATTTTGCATTGAATGATTTAACTAATTACTAACTGCTAATGATTAACTATATATAACTACACCCCTGATAACAGTCATATGTTTTTTTTTTATTACAGCATTACACGCACGAAAACACCATTGACATGAAAGTGATGCCAAACTCTATATATGTAGGAAGATGGCCTATCTCCAATTGGATTTGGGTAAATTGTATATTATTGGATTGCATGTTTTGCCATCATGTATCAATGATGCGAGAGAACATATTTGTTATTCATCACTAACAGCATCTCTATCTATATAAACATTTGTCTGCATTCGAAAATGCCAGAGGAAATGTTCACGTAATATTAGAGACGTAGGGGGGAGGAGGGAGGAAACATTTATAGAGCAATTTAATGCATCCATTCCGCAGTGTAACTAAAGACCAAAGTTTACGAGTGATATAAAAAAAAGAGCAATAAAATGTGATAATAAAGATGGATTATGACGTTGTCTGTTTCATTTATTGAGATACGTAATATGGTGACTAGGTGACATGAAGATTATTAAGTATGAATACCAGGAGGAGGATGACCCCAACGATTAATCATAAAAGGTATGTCTATATATTATTAATCTATGTATGTATTGTATATCTAATAGAAATTGTAATTTTAAATTTACTAAGTACAGTATGTTGCCAATAAACTTGTGCCATATTTGTAATTTTAACAAAAATATAAGCATTTTCTTAGAAATACACTAGTGGCACAAGTTCATTGGCAACATACAGTATATTGAAAATTGTCTGTTGTCTGGCAATTTATTTCCTTTTTTTTTCCTCCTCACTACTTTGTCGTTCCTGATTATAACTTTTTAATTTTTTCAACATTTTTTTGCATCGCTGGTAAACGCAGTGATTATGTAGTTTTCCAAACTCCAAATTGTTGTTTCGATTTTTTTTTTGTTTTGTTTTGTTGTTTTTTTTTTTTTTTTGTACTTCGATTCACATAAAAATGGTTGGTTTTCATTTAAAAAGTTTTCCTATTCAAAAGTTTTCTGGCATATAAACAAGAGGATCCATGAAGAGTAAATAAATCCACAAACAAAATTGTCTCGAAAGTTTATTTTAAATTAAATATACAAATTTTATGCATGGAATTTCTAAGGTGCCTATGTACTCTAAATATGTACGCGTCGCGTAGGTTGTTTTAATTGGTTGAAAAGTTGAAATTCTATAATGCTTTCTAGAACTTGTGTGAAAAGACAGAAAATATGTTTAGACATTTTTCAGCAGGTTGGCAATAAATGAAATTGGGATTTTATTTTTTTTTTTTGAAATGTAATTTTATTCACAAGATTTTCCTCATTATTTTTATTGAAATTTTCATTTTCTTTTTATTGCTCTATTCCATTCAATTATTATTAATAATTTTTGATGTGCGGTGTGATTTAAATCACACAAAACCCTTAGGGACCCTTTTATGGTGGAAATCTCCAATAACACAATTATTGCATAAAACCTTTCAAATGCTCAGCGTTTTATCAAAATTTTAAAAATTTGTCACTTTTTTCTTATTATACTATTTTTAAGTGCAAAACAACTAACCCAATTCAAATTCATGTCATCATGACATCATAAAACCTTTCGAATGTTCGCCATTTTAATGAAATTTTAAAAACTTGTCATACACATTTGAATATATAATTCTGTTTTGAAATGGAATATCACTAACCGGATTCACATTCCAAATCACACAAAACGCTTAGGGACCCTTCATGGTGCAAATTTCCAATAACACAATTATTGCATAAATCCTTTCAACTGCTCAACATTTTATCGAAATTTTGAAAATGTGTCATATTTTTCTTATAAGACTATTTTTAAGTGCAATACAACTAACTTGACTCAAATTCAAATTCATGTCATCATGACATCATAAAACATTTTAAATGTTCGCCATTTCAATGAAATTTTAAAAATTTGTCATACACATTTGAATATATAATTCTGTTTTTTTTTTAAGTGGAATACCACTAACCGGATTCACATTCCAATTCGAATAATCGTACTCACACTAACACAGGTGTAATATATCAAGTGTAACCCACTTCTGCTTTTAACACCATATTTTAAAGCCCTAACTTAATTCAATGAATTTATTCTGATTTTCTACATAATTTAAAGCCACTAGCTACCCTTAAAGTACATTTTAATTGTATAAATATTGAAAGAAAAAAAAATTAACATTTCCTTATTCGCCATATATATATATATATAAATCCCAAAGCTCTCTCTATATTTCTCTTTCTCTCTCTCTAGTATGCTAGACTACAGACATTAAGATGCATTTTATACCATGTGCAACATAAAACAAAATGCAGAACCGTCCGTTAAATAACGTTTACATGCAAATTAGCACATTAAAATACTGGGAGACACTCTGTGTTTGGGTGTGTATAGGTGTGTATGTGTGTGTATGTATGGATGTATCAGATCTAGTGGTACGTCTATTATACCTACCTATATATATATATATATATGCATGGTACTGTGGCGTTGTCTAAACTAATATCAATGTAAACCCATTAAAGTGATCCGATATGCACTTGAGAGCATCTGAGTTCAGTTTGTATATAAATCTCTTTTTATATGCTGCCATTGCATTTACTGTGAAATTAATGAAGTGAATAAATTCATGTGATGTGCTTTGAGATGCTTGGAATTAAGGGAATAGGACAATTATAGATAAACTACTTAAGCTTTCGTAAAGTTTTGTCTATTTATTATAATATGCATATGCATGTATATGAGCCGGGAATCAAAGCTTTTTGTATCAAATATCACATTTAACTCTAAAGAGTATAAAATGGGCCTGTCGAGCCCTATTTTATGTTTAATGTCGCATAAAGATTTTATTTTCCGGCTTTATCAACTAGAACTTTTTATACGCTTAACATAGTTTATCTTACCAATAAAATATCCAAAGAAAATATTAATAATATTTATTTAATATTTTTAAAAACATAACACGAAGGCACAAAAGGGGTCTATCAGGCCCTGTTATCTTATCTATTGGAAATCATTTGGCCGCTTTCTAGACAAACAAACAAAAAACGTTCTAATAGCTATAATGATAAGTAAGCTATGGCTAGTTGATCAGTTGATCGGTTGATCGGTGTAAGTAGACTAGATAGAGATAGATAATAATGTATCAACGTATTCACTCAGTTCAGTGCATTTTGTGCATTTTCGTTTAATAATGGTCTACTTTTGATGTGTGGCTGCACAAATTTATGAACAATTTTATTCAACACAATTATAAAGTAATTTTCTAAATTTTTTCAATTCTCAATTTTAAAGAATGATGGCACGATTAGACTTAGAAATTGTTAGTAAAAATCAGCTTTTATTTGTATTGTCGTAAGAGGTTTATAAACCGAACCTGACAGGCCTCTTTCGTGCTTTTACTTTAGTAAAATATTTCATACTCTTTAGGGTTTTTTTGATTTTAAAGTCAATTAATTTTTTATTATTATTAAACAATACTTTGGAAAAAATTTTAAATAAATTTTTTAACAATAGTTATTTAAAAAATCAAAAAAAAAAAAAATCAAATTAATTTTGGTGTAATATAATTACAAAATATTGTCATGTATATCAGCCGCAGGATACAAAATGCTCGAACTTCAAATAATTTCCACTTAATGTTTGCTTTGTGTTTGATAATTAAACTTTTGACATTTTGGAATTTTGGTATGGTATCATACCATATATGAAAGGTCCTTTATATTGCCGTCTACTACATCAAATTATACACTGTATAATAATTATAAGTAAATACATATACCTCTATACATATATAAATACATATAGACTAATTACATATAATATTATAGTAAAAGGAAAAGCTCTTTACTCAAGTAGTGTATCTCTTAACTATAGCCTAATGTATGGAACCATATCTTTGATTCGAATATATGTATATAAATATATATTAGGGTGGTACAAAAAAATTAAAGTTCAAAACCCGTACCCTTTAATAAGTTTTATTTTATGATAAAAAAAATTTCAGTCTAATTAAGCGATTAAGCTTTACCTCACCGCGCAGACCTTATCGTTCTTAGAAATATGCAGAGATTTTTCGTAATTTAGACGAAAATATGCTGAGTGGATGAAGTACCGTTTTATTGATTCAAGTAGTGACGCTGAATTGGTAATGACTAACCCTCGTATCTTTTTTCGGACCAAAAACAATATATTTTATAAAAAAATTTTCAAAAAGAAGTAAATTGATTTGAAAAACAGTTTTTTTTCGCAGTAGGTATACTTTTTATTCAATGAAATTTTACAAAAAAAAAGCCCATCAATAACCGGGCGATTTATTTTCATCATCGGAATCTTCTTCCTTTTCCATTTTTATTTTGTATTTGTCTTTTGAAGTAATTTGACGAAGCAATTTTGAGATAATAGAAATCAACGCATGAATATTTCAGTTTACATTTGACGGTCAGAATCGCCTTCAATATTTCCACATCTTATCGAGTTTTGTCTGACGTTTTGTATTGCGATTGATAGATTTGAATTTCTAAGCTTTAAAAAATTTAAATTTTGGTTTATTTTTTCGTGATTTCAGGGAAAAAAGGAGTACACAGTAAACAGTATATAGATACGAGCGTTAGTAATAACAATTATAATGTTTGAAAGATTTAAAAAAAAAATTAAAAATTTTGACACTGCGCGACACCTAAAGCTTAATCGAATCAGACTAAAATTGTTTAAAGATTTTTTTTTTATCATAAAATAAAACTTATTAGAGGGTGTGCTTTTTGAATTTTAAAAGTTTAATTTTCCCATGTAATTTTGGACCACCCTAATAGATATACCATATATATCTATCTAAGTATATATACAATTGTATATAAACATAGGTATTTTATTGAGTGTAGTATATTAATGCTAAATCAAAAGGATAATAACAACTTTATTATTCAATCCAACACAGTTTGTCAATCAATATACATAACAAGTATTTTGTGTAAATAAAGACTTCAATTATAAATATAGCATAGTTACAACACAACAAACTGTTTGTGTGTGTGCATGTATGTGTATGTATAATCGACAAAATAACAGTTACTATTTAATAGTTATAATTATTTAGATTTAGTATTTCGATACATACCAAATCCATTTTTTTAATTTTATTTTTTTATACACTTCTTCAAAAAGAATCAAAATTTTTGATAAAAGGTCTAAATTTATATATGTATGGCGGCTCGCTTAAAACAATATGGCGTCGGTGCTGCATTTGCTGCAATATAAAATAATAGAAAAAAAAGTTTTTTGTTTTAAATTTAGGAAACCGTCTAAAAGAGAAACCGCCTCAAAGCGAAACCGTGTAAATCAAGTGCCGTGCAAATCGAGGCAATATTTTTTTGCTAATCGTGCATTCTGAAATAAATCGCTAATCAATCAAAACTAATTTTTAAATTTAGTTTCTTTTTGAACAGATAAGATTAGTTTAATTTAGTGTATAAGTGTTTACTCTACGATATTGATCACGCTTCGCAACTGATATTTTTGACTAATTAGAAATTCTGTGAGCTGATTCATTCTCACGATATTTACCATAAAGTAAAAACTCACACTTGCATTTCGTACTAATAAACTTTGCTTAGATTCATTTAACGACGTTAGCACACAGTATCGCCGGACAATTTGTCGACGGACAATTTGGCCCTGTACAATTTGACGCGGGACAATTTGGCGCAACACAATTTCGCGCGCATAATTTGACGCCGGACAATTTGTCGTGAGAGGACAATTTGACACCGGACAATTTATCGCTGGATCATTTGACCCCGGACAAATTCACGCCGGACAATTTCACGCCGGACAATTTCACACTGAACAATTTCCCACTGGACAATTTAGCAGCGGACAATTTTGAGACTACACACAACGCCCCTAAAAGTCATTTCGAGCAAATATCCTTAATTCATTTAACCTAAATTTCAGCATTATTATCACCTTTATAGAAAGTTCATCGTCAACAAGTTCATTGACTAATTTAATTTAATTGAGCAAACTAAACGATTTTACTTTATACACATATGGTTATGGTTGATTCAGACTAGTATTTTCACATTATTATAAATCCCAATACTTTCCAGAAAACTAAATTGTTAGACATACATTAATGGGATATATGTAAATGTGATGCTAAACATTCTTAACTAACTATAAAATGTTATATTATATAATGTATGTATGTATAGTACAATATATACCAGTACATAAGTATATATACATACATATGTATATACATAAGGTACCATGGGTAAATGGGTAAGGTATGTTCGGAATGCCTTAGAGAACAGAACTTTGTGTCCCTCATTAAAACCCATAATTCGCTAACATATTTTGCATTTTATATTATTAAGAAATATTTTCTAATTTACCCTTAATTTTTTGCTATCATCCCTTACCATTATACAATTTTGTATTGTTTACATATTACATAAGGTATACATTATGTATGTACTGTACATATAATACCATCAAAATCTGTGGTAAATCCTTATTTTCCTATATAGAAATTTTTTTTTAATTAAATTTAAATTTAAAGAAAAATGCAATTAAACTAATCTATGCGCCCAAAAAACATATATTAAACGTACCAAGAATTACCTTCCTTCAATTAGCTATCCCTTCTGGAAAAATAAAAAAAAAAAGAAAAAAATTAAATAAAAAATGAAACCACTTGTTGATATAATTTGTAAATATTTAATATAGCCGACCACACAACGGGGATTCCGTTCCATTCCCTAACCACCACCACAGCCTTAGAGCGTAACTAAGCTCTCTCTGCTATTTATTCACTGGCCAAATAATAAAATTGCATTACTGAAGAAGAACAAAAAAAAAACAAAAATTATTATACTAAGTAAGTAAGGAAGGAGTGAAAAATATTATTAAATTAATTCATCAGAACTTTATACGTTTACGATATACACTTAGGTATTATATGTATGTATGCATGTATGTATGTATGTATGTATGTAGGTACGTCATGCAATGTAATATTATACACCCGAGGGTATCCCGCTGAGTTTTTTTAATAATTTTTTTATTTTTTTTTTTTTTGCTTCTTCTTACTTGATGTTTATGCGAATTTAATTGAAAATTTAAATCACAATAAAAGTGGCTGATGCTTTCTGTCATAAAATTTGCGTTGTAACATTTTTTTGACATTAAATTAATTGAAATTTATTTATAAGGAAATTACTATACCATCACGTCGATAATGTATTTTAATATCTTTATGGTATAGTAGATTGTTTTTTTTTGTTTTTTTTTTACGTAAAGAATAATTATGTTTTTGGCGAATTTTTGCTATATACAGTCGAACCTCGATTATCCGAGGTAATTGGGAACGGGCAGACCTTGGATAACCAAAAACTTGGATAATATGGTAGACTGTGAGAAAACCATTGAGGTGCAATTTTTCCTCATACTTTTTTTATCCTCTTTTTCCATTTTCCTATATTTTTAATTTTTTAAATGTATTTTAAAACAATGAAACGAGTAAAGGGCAAAATGAGTAACTTTAGCGCTGGGTTGAAGTCTTCCATTACATGGAGGCTCATCATCAAGGCTTCTCTGAATTTTCATCTCGTCAGCACCCGTCGAGCGTGTTTTTGCGAAAGTAACAAAAAAAGATTGGAAAGTCGAAAGGGCTAATTTGCAGGTGGCAACGCTAAAATCCATTTTGACCGTTATCGTTTAATTTGAATTAGTTGCTTGGAATTTTACGAGTTGCTAAAAACACAACCGACACTTTTCGCAAGATAGCAAACCAAAAGAAACATCTTTACTCGCATAATTTTTGTCCAGGAGCAATGTCTTTGCATTTTTCTCTGCCGCTTTTTAAAAAAAAAATGTCCTTTTTTGTACTTTTTGCAGGAGGGTGGGGCACATTATACGACCGGACACTGCGACCTATAAGGTCTATTGTGTCATTTCCTCTTATGGTTTAGCCCAGTAACGGTTCGACCTTTTTGAAGAAGGTCAGTATTTCCCTGGGCGCTGCTTTCCCTAT
>JANSTT010010057.1:0-25104 GCA_026745375.1 Platyura marginata | reverse complement strand
TGTAAATAATAAACAAGTACTCATACGGGTATATTATAATCGGCGTAGCCAATTTTTACTTCTTTACTGGTTTTTTTTGGCCATTTAACCATTATTGCTGCAAGGTGAGTCCATTTGACTCATATGAATACAATTTACCATTTATTATAATACAATGGACATTGGCGATTTTTTCCTAATAAACAAAAATATTTACAATAACAAAAAGAAGGAAACCGGAGTCCAATAGACTCCAATTTATTTTTATTTATATCAAAATTGTTTGCTTATCTTTAGTCCCTTTAGTATATGCCCATGTCGGCATGTCATTACATATCTTCTGTTGTCCATCTATAAAAGCAGAACTTCTATAATTTTTGTGATGACCACATTTAAAATAAAATGTTTCAACTCGTATGAGCGTGAGCGTACCATCAAAGGATATTAAAACTTTGGTACGGAGTTTGTAAAACCACTTAATATTCATTGAACGAAACAAAAAAATTAACACCACACCACATTTCTGTCTTTCTTGTAATTGTAATTTGAAATGTTTTTCATTTTATTTAGTACGATCTATAGTTTTTAGGGGAAATTGTACAAGTTTTAGGGGAGAGTGGAATTAATTTCTAATTTTAATATAAAACATTCATTTAACCGAAATATATTCGGAATAAAAAAAAATATCGTGCCCAAGAATATAAAGAATAATAAAATAAAAATTTCATTCACAGACAAACAAAAAGTTCCACGACCTACCGTTATGGCGCTGAATCAATTTTTATACAATACCTAGTGTTTTTAATCATGTCTTCGAATTATAACCAAGAACAAACAAATTAATATTTCATTGATAGATCAAAAAGTTTCACGACCTTACCGTTATGGAGCTGCAATCAATTTGTTATGTTATTTCAAGGTTTTTCAATCATTTACTCCCAATTTAATTGGATAAGAGAAAAAAGAACATAACAAAAATTATAGAGAATAAAAAAATTAAGATTTCATTAGTAGATCAAAAAGTTCTATACCTTACCGTTATGGCGCTGCAATCAATTTTATGTTATAGGCTATAGGGCATTTAATCATTTGTATTTAATTTACTTATTGTAGGCACAGAAAAAATAGATAAGGAGAAAGTCGTAGATAATAAATAAGTAGGTACTCCTACTGGTATAATTTAATCGGCGTAACCAATTATTTCTTCCTTACTGGTTTTTTTCTTTAAATTTCTTTTTATTTCAACATTAACGCCACAAATTAACCCTACGCTAAATGATTTTCCATATTTTCCTACAAACATAAATTTTGATTGTAAATTTTATTTAAACGACTTGTCAATCTCATCACCGTACACATAGATAAATCTATGTATTGGATTATTTTAGTATGTGTGTCATAGCAATGCGTCAATATCTGACTGATTACGTCTCTATTCCTTTTGATGTCAATTTAAAAATAATAAAATCTTTGCGAAAATAAAGTATATGCATCAACATTAATATAGTGTGCAGTGAAGGGTTAAAAGAACACATTGATATTGAATTTGTCTTTAAATTTATAAATTTCACTTAATACAATACCATCAAAATCAGTAAAGAGTCCATTGGACTCACCTTGCCACGCTTTATATTCTACAAAGAGCTGCATTATTTAGTTTAAACATGTTTGTTTCTCTCTGGAATACGATATGAAGGCTTCAGACTAGAAATGCCACTACAATGACAAAACCTCTAAAATATTGTACGAGTACATTAGAACCAAATTGACGTTGGCCTCGCGGTTGCATTGCCAACACTACATTACTCTAAAATTGAAAATTATTCAAGGGAACGAAAATACATTTTTGTTCTCTAATTTGTTCCTCTTATTTCATGCATCGTTGATAAATTGAAAATGCTTTTATATTTCAAATAAATGGGTAATAATTATGTCAGTGGCGGCTCGTGAAAATTATTGATCCAATCATCACAGGACTATTTAAAAAAAAAAAACTTATACGTCATTTTGATGAAAGAAAATCCAATAAAAATTGCTTATTGGCAAAACGTCTTGTCCGTTTTTTTGGCGGTTTTCTTAAAAAGTGACACAATTTTGAACTTTCTTAATACTAAAGATACGATTTTGAAACTTTGTATTTTTATATTATTTTGAATTTTAAGCACTTTTTGCCAAATAAAATTTTTGGAAAAACTGAACCCTTTTAGGGTTTTTAACATTTTCAACATAAAAGTGATTCTCACGAGCCGCCACTGAATATTGGCGCCAAAAAAGGAAATTTTTTTTTAATTCTATAGCTACAATTTAATTATTATAAAGGGCTAAAGTGACTTCGTTCATTAAAACAATGTATCTAATAATATACAAATGAGTAAAAGGGGTTGAGAAATAGAAAACGATTTTTTTTTAGTACCTCCTTTACCTAGAGTACTAAATTACCTTTATTCCCGCAAGCCTATACAGCGAACGTATTCCTATATAGTTTGTACGATGAACAGGTACAGGTAGAATAGAGAGTAATATAATCATATTCTTAAGTATTATTTCAAGTCAAGGATATTACGTGCTGTTCTATCATTTTTATCGCAGTCACATCATAAGGAGAAGAGGACCTACATTATTATATTACCCTATGTTCAATTTTCATGTATGTATATATACCAAAATAGCTCTTATCCCAAAAACTTACTGTAGAATATAAGTAGGTACTTAGTCATATACTATGTATGGATGTATGTAGGTATTTGTGTATATATATGTAATATTCAGCAAAGTAAGTCATGAAAATTTAATTGACATTTTCTAAGGTATTCCTGACAGATTATTTCACGTCATGAATAGGGTCATGACTTAATATATATATATACAATCCAACGTAATTATATCCAACCGTAGTCGTTAAGTAGCTGTTCCGCAAAACTAAAATTCACGTTTTTGTGAGAAAATAGAGTTCCGGTTTAATCACGAAAGTTTTGATTTCATTATTCTGGGTACGTGCTTAACACTATTTTCCTTTTTTCATTTTTAATGAAAAAAAAAAAAAAAAAAAATCTTTCAAAAAAAAAAAGAGAGAAAAACAAAATCACTCCATTTTATTAAATTTAACACCAACGCTTATTCAGTGAAATAGTTTTCATTTAGTACCTACACGTATTTTCTATTAGGTGGAAATTCTGTAAAAAAAAAAAAAAAGAAAAGAAAACATTTAGTAAATATCTACATATTGAAAGACCTTGGTTATATATACATAGGTACGATAAACAAAACATAATAAATTGAGCTATTAAATGGTGTTTTTTCAGTTGTATAGGTAGATTATGTACATTATATAGCTTTTTCGATGTAGTAGGTACCTATACCTACAAGCTATTTATTTAACTTTGTGAATATATAACCTAAACCTAAACAAACACATATAATAACAACTTACATGAAAAAGAATTACTAATAACCTACCAAAAAAGGACGATACACTAGGCCGGTGCGTTTTGCAAATTTTGTTTATCCCGCCATCGCTACAGTGCGGAAAACTTGTGAAAAATGAAAAAAAAATATAGGCAAAAAATCAGTTTCTTTGAACGGTTGCCACCAGAGGGAGGGCTACAATTTTCTCTATCGTCAAATGTGGAATGAGGAGGTGGAGGGGGGGTGTCTATTCAATGTTGGACGGTTTCAGACCTTTTTTATGACATTCTAAGAATCTAAATACTTAAAATAAATTACGAAACCGGAACTTCTTTTAAAAAATTTTAAAAGCCGTAATTTTTATCGTACAGAAGCTGAAGACTACTACTACTATCGATAGAGGAAATTGTAGCGCACATTTTTTACTTTGGGAGTAACCCTCTAAACCCCTCTCTCTGGCGGCAACAGTTCAAAGAAACTGATTTTTTGCAAAAAATATGAAATTTTGAAAACTTCATCGCAAATGTGGGACCAGAACACGAAGACTAAAAAAAAAAAAAATTTTACCCATATTTTTCTTTCATTTTTCACAAATTTTCCACACTATAGCGATGTCGGGAAATTTTGCATTTTCCATACAAGCAGCGCACCGGCCTACTGTACACAGATACACCCATCATCAAATTGTAACTTATGACTTTAGCTCATTTATTAACAAATCAATTTCATAACATTAGACAAGTGGCACAATAATCCCCGAACAGTTACAGTTATGGGATGCGGCTAAATTATTGCGCTTCAATAGAATTTCGAATTCAATTAATATTTCTGAGCTTTTATGGATTTTATATGAATCCATTTTCGAGAATTTATTTTTTTTTTTTGCCAAAATATTATTCGAATATTTGTTGTTTGCAAATTTGGAATAGATTTTATGGTAAAATAAGAAGAAATTACACATTTATGGGCAAAATGTTCCTTCTGTCGCATTGGAAATGACAGAAAATTCATCATTCACTTGTTAAATATAACGATAAAATGATCGAGGTACAATCAAGTTTTATTTCGATTCGATCAACGCTTTGATTACAGAAAGAAGGACGATTTGTTGAGAAGATGAAAGTGAATAAACTATGATGACTATTAAAAAGTAATTAGGTTTTCTATTAACCTTCCAATTCACTTAATTTCCATCCATCGTCGATATGGTAGTATACAGTGGTACAAAGAATTTAATGAGACGCCTTTGTTAAATGTTTCGAAAACAAATAATCTCTGTTGACAATTTAAGAGAGTCGGTTAGGCCTCGTTGCATGAAGGTTTCAAGCAGTTAAATGGCGATTTTTCATCCTACTGCACCCGATGTTGTGTGCGTGTTTATTTTCATACGAGATATACGATGTAATCCGTCCTGTATGTATTGTATTGTCTAAGGTTGTAACAGTTTCAATGTGATTCGAAAAATAGAACCTCTGGGCCTGGGGGCAGAGGTCTTTAAACCAATATGGCGTCTGAGTAAAAAAAAAAAACACATGGACACATTTTATTTAATTATTTGTGCATTGCCTCCACAATTAATTTGGGCTTGGAACTAACAAAATAAAATGTAGGCTGTGTTACACACTTTGTATTGTTTCTTATAATTTCTTTGTTGCGTATTGCGTGTAGTATGCGTAGTATTGGGTAGATGTGTATATGAAAACAAATATGTCTGCGAGTGGTTTTGAGTAAATTGAGTGGCATTTGGCGACCTATGCGTCTGGGGTGTGGAAACATCATCCCTCGTGCTGCTTTAAAGGTTAAATAAAAAAAAAAAAATTAAAGGCAAAGAAAGGTGCAATTCGTAATACAGATCAATATAGAAACACTTTAGAAACACTCAGAAATAAGTTTATACTAAGAAATACACTTCTATCTTGATGAGTGATGTGAAGTTAAATTCATTTGGGGTTCTTTAAACGATGGAATATAAATTTGTATCGAATACGACTATAACAGTAAAACTAGACATAGAACAAATATAATACTATACATATATAGTAGGAGTAGGTACCGACTATAACTATGATATATATGTATGTATAGTAGAAAAGTAGATGGATGAATAGACTGAACGAATTGATTATCCTCAATTAAAATATGGTTACACCACTTCAGATTAATTAATTATTATTAGTTGATTATTGCCATGCTATCAGATTTACAATTTAGACTAAATGCTATATGGCTCGAAAATAGGATATAAATAAATCAAGTTTTAATGTCCTTAATTCATGTTTAAATTGTATAGTTGAACTAATAATAAATCTTTGTGGTGTATTTATGCCTAAACGAATTTGATGTTGGTTTTAGGATTTAGGATTTCTCGATTCGCCCTATTACTATTATACATAAATTCACTTGTATTTTGCTCCACTTAAATTTAATGCGTTGAAACATACTTCGTTGACTTTCCAGTATTGATTTTCATCATTATTGGTTTGTGCATAATTATTTTGTTTATTATCCTCATTACACAAAACATATAAATACTTGTATAATGTATGACGTCAATATAACATAATAATTACGTTGATGATGTTAAAGTTTACAGAGTTTTAAAGAGTTTAAATTTAAATGATTAAATAAAAGTCTGCCATTTAAATTAAAACAATTTTATGGAAATATTGTTGTCTCAAAGAAGTGATGAAGCCATATCATACCGCTAACCAATCCTCATTCAAAAAACAAACAAAAAACTCCATAAAAAGATATGGAGCCCGCATGAAGTGTCTTTGATGGAAAACGAGCGTTTTTTTTTCAATTTTTAGAAGATGAAAGTAATAAAATATGAGGTTTTGTGAATACTGCAAAAAAAAACATTTATACCTAAATGTCTGGTTGTAGCATTGCATTTGAATTTTTAATTACGTTTGTTCATCCATTGTTAGCATAAATTGGATTTTGTTGTATTAATATGCTCTTTGAGTTATGAGCTTAAAAAAATGCGTATAAATTAAATTCTTACAAATTAACAATGCGTGTAAGACAGATTCTTACAATTGGTAATTTTTATATGTTATAATAAATAAATTATAGTAATTCATTTCAGATGAACAATTTATAGTACGTGTAAGTTATTATATCTGTGGTCTCAAGCTAAAACAACTTAAGTGGACTTAGGGGTAAATTGAGTTATACATACAGCTGATTTAGAAAAAAAAATTACTTTCAAGTTCCGATTTTTTAAACTTTCATATCACTTTTAGTTTTAGAAATATTTCAAAAATTTAATTTTGGTTTTTTTAAATTAACTTATGTCATTTAAAACTGTATAACCTTTTTTCCATAAAGGATAAATAAAATATTTTCTTCTTCTAATTATGGTGTGTTTTCATTCATCCTGTCATAAAAAAATAAAGTATTTAGCTACTCGTAATTCAGAAAAAATGACTTAAGTTGTTTTTGCTTGAGACCACAGATATTCATCCTTCAATTATTATTGCGTGTAAGTCAGAATATTACATGCATTTTTTTTTGTTATGATTTCATCAGAAATGAACAAAAAGTTTTTGTGCACGACTAAACAGCCAAAAACGATGACCGTGATGTGAAGAAGTTAGAAAGTAAAAATGCTTGTTATTCATTATAAGTTTAAGATCATAGCACTCATAAGATTATTGTTTACACGCAATATGAATAATAGTATGCACCGCCTGTTTCTTCTCTTTTTTTCGTTTTCTCTCTCTCTTTTTCCCTCTCTCTCTTTCTTGTACATAATACAATTTCAACACAATTTAGACATGTATGGATGTGCCCGCACTATTTGAAAATTTCATTTTACTCAGACCGCGATAAGTTATAAAAATCCCCAAATATATTTAACCTATTGTTGATGCACATGTACCATTCCATATATATGTACGGTACCGTATACGAGAATAGTAGAAAATTCTTTTAAGCTAATGTGACCGATCATTTCATGAAAGCTCTTCATGCTGTTCATATAAGTATAGTAGAACAAATTCAGGTTGTTATGATTGTGTTTCTTTGTGCCTATAAATGTTGGTACACTTATGAACGCTTGAAAATGTATATATGCATTACATAAGTACATACATGAATTACATATACATACTATTGTACTTATGTACGTACATACACTCTTTGTACTACTTTTATGACAAAGAATAAGATTGAAGTAATTTTTCGTTTTTGTTTTCCTGAATTTAAAAATTATAGAGCATAACAAAATCTTTAAAAGAAAACAATATTAGGTTTAAATATTTTAACCCTTAAAAAATGTCTTTAAATAACCTTTAAAATAAGAGAAAGCCTATTATAATTAACTAATTAATATTTTTTTATAGTCGAATAGGTACAAACAATAAAAAAAAATAAAAGAACTAGGTAAGTAGAAAGAAAAGAAATTATTTTATATTTACGAGCGAAGTATCCAATAGATTTTTAAATGTAAATTAAGCTTTAAACATTAAATACAAATTAAATTCATTAAGTTTGGGGACGTTTGTTAAACGAAACCTTATTTGAAATAAATGTAAGTGTCTCGAAAAGAATTTGATGTATCCACTCAGAAAGCCGGTTGTTGTTTCTTAGCTATTGAACGCTATAGATTATTGGGGATTTCATCACTGTGTTTAAACTGACTATACAGTAGGGTGCATTTACAATACTTTTTTTTTGAGAAATTTTAATGTAGCGGAGGTAGAAAACTAGGGTATTAGTATAAAAATAATTTGGGTGAAATTTGAACAAAAAAAAATCGTTTAGAGGTCGTGCATTCGGGTCAAAGGTCGAAAATATGCACTTTTTTCATATTTCGGCCTATAACTTTTGAACGGTTACATTAAAAAAAAACATCATTAAGTACGAAATTATAGCTGATAAAATTTCCTTTAAAATAGTATATCCATTTCCTATATTCAAACTTTAGGTATTAGAGGGAATATTTTTGGAAATAAAAGCATTTTTTTCTATTCTGATAATTATCATTGAAAACTTTTTAAACTTTTTATATTAAAAGACAGAAATTATTTACTTTTGTTTATTTCCAAAAATATTCCCTCTAATAACTTGAATTTGAATATAGGAAAATGCACCCTACTATACAGTTTAAAAAATAAAAAAAAAAAAAAAACTGCAATTGCAGTGATCGAAAATAGGGATTATAACATTTAAGTTTGAAAAATTTGATTGAAAATTTAAACTGCAATTGCAGTGATGACCCACTAGAAACTCTTACCATCCCTGCAATTGCAGTGAACGTCCCCGAAAGGGTTAAGGTGTTAAGAAAGATGTTTAGCAAATGAAATAAATAAAAAGTGTTTCACCAACAATTCTGAAGATTTTAAATCTATCGATACACATCTCTTCTAGTTATATATAACTCAGCGAACATTCTCTTTATAAGACAGTGTAATCTACTTATTTCTATAGATAGAACTAAAACCACCCACTATACCGTGTTCACAAAAGGCAAAAAGATTCAAATGGAAAGGATCAATAAATTTTGCCCACTGGCAACAATATATTCATAAGTCATAAGTGAATCGAAACTTTATCAATTATTGAATAAAGTTTTCCATATACATATATACCAAAACCAATAAGATTTTCACTTCAATTACTTACTATTTATTACGTGTATGTGTTTGTGTATGTATGTATGTATGTACATATAGTATTAGTAAGTTGTTATGCACAAGTGAAAATATAATAAAACTTTAGCAATAACCTATTCCTATACCATACATGTAGTCATGTAGGTTATAGAAGTTTAGAAATTCAAACCAATAATGTGACACATTAGGCACCATGATTCACGATTTAATTCGTAAAATATGAGAAACGACGAGCTTAAATATTACAAAATTTTGTTTCAATACATCATGCACAGAAAATATATCAAACTTTGCATAGAATATTTGATTACGTGCGAATTTCGAGTAGTCTTTATTATATACCAGGAAAATCTGTCAAAGTAGGTATACCGAGTTTTCTACACTTTGATTATTAAAAATGAAATAAATATGGTGTGGAACCGTGAATATAATGTAATGTACTCGTATATAGAATGTTATTGTATTGATATAATTCAATTAAATGCTATTTATGTATGTATTTAGGTGATAATTCTGTCCATAACTACAATTCCATTGTTGTTTAATCAAATATTACAAATTATGGTTGCATTGTGCCAATCAATTGCCAATAATTGTCCAGTTTATTTTGTCATTATTTTCATCCTTTAGCAATCGAGCAGTGATTAGCGAATAGACAAGTATTGACAATAAAATTTACTTCACCATGACAAATAAAAATATTCAAATTAATATTGCTACAGCTTAATTGAGGCAATTATTTTGTGTCTTCTTACAGATATAGTCTGCTTGAATGTCTGCCTGCCTGTATATATGTAATTAGTCTGCTATCCGTTAATAAATTCTTCAAAAGGAATATCGTTAGGTGGCTTGGTCTAATAAAATCAGTTGAAAAACGACAATTAATAGGATTGAAATCAAAACAATTAAACAATTGCGATATTTAACACGTTGGCACAAATGACGGCTATAGCCGACAAATTTTTGTTCATGTCTATGTAAATTACGGCTATAACCGCTCTGCATATTTTTATTAATCATTAATAAAACGGGCAAAGAAGAAATAATTGGCTACGTCGATTATAGTATACCCGTATGAGTACGTACTTATTTCTTATTCGATATTATGAAATTACATAAAATTGATTGCAGCGCCATAACGGCAGATCGTTGGACTTTTTAGTCTATTAACGTAATCTTCATTTTTGTATTCTCTATAATTGTTATCACTTCAGCTATCTTTCGAGTAAATAAATGACTTGTATAAAAAATCACGGAAAATATGTTATGATGAGCCAATGACGGCTACAACCGTCGGGAAAAAAAAAACAATTGAAAAATGTGATAATTTTCACTTCGAGAAATATAACTGACACTCAATTTCCTATGGCAGTAAAAAACGATTAAAAAAAAAAAACAAAAAGTGCGTTTCTGAGCACGACTTAAATATTAACTCTTCAATCGGCAAGATAGAAATAGTAGGTATTTTATTATGAGGTTTTAGGGTAATTAGGGTTATTTTGGTACGACAAACACGAATCCGAAGTCCGTTTGTCGATATTTTTATTGGTTTTGCCGCCAATTGCAAAAGATGGAAGACCGTCTGTAGCTGAAATTAAGAAATAAATGGCTTAGAGACGGTCTTGTCGATTAAAGCGTTAATTGTGTCCGGCAACGTGATGTTAACTGAACAACTGACAAGATAGAACCAACCCAAAAAATCAAGTTCCGCACACACAATTTAAGCATTCAGTTAGAATATGATTTAAATTTCGAAACTTTACGGTTTAAATAAAATGTTCGTTCGTTATAGCATTTGCAAGATAAATATTAAATAAAATGTCAAATAAAACGAAGTTGTGTTTAAGAACATTGTCAACACCAAAATTAAGTGATATGACAATATTTTACTTCCGCACGTTATCTTCAAATTAAATATTGAGCACATAAGTAGAGATGCATTAAAATTGACATAAAAGTCCTACAAAAATACTTTAAATAGAAGTGTTTTAGAGCAACAATCTACAATTTTCAAAGAACATTTTATCTCTCTTTGACTGTGTATGTATACTTACCACTATATTGGTGTGTATATTCTATATATGTACATTGTACATAGATAAATGAATGCTAAAGTTCTTATGGCAGAATAAAAACTCATGAATGACTAAAAAAAAAACGTACTTAAAGTAATTGACATAAGTTAATAATGAGAATGACGTTCTCAACAATGCTGATCAAGTACAATGATTTCAAATAGGTATTTATGTATGCACAGAACACTACTCTATAGTGACTGAAAGAAAATTTATATGTAAATGGCACAATGAATTGTAAAATATATTTTTCCTTTCAATTTTCCATTTCCATTTCTGAAAGGAGTTTTTCATATACCTACAGGATATAGGAAATATTTTAAATCATTTCAATTTGTCATATTGGTGGTTATTAGTGATAATTGCGTCTACTGGTAAGTTTCAAAAGCATTTCATTTCTACCCCTATACGCTACACCTACATACATACATACATTAGATATGTATGTATGTGCAATGGTATACGTACATATAAGAAATGTTGAAGATATGAATCAAAATTAAATCCATCCCCATCCAGCGGAAGTCTCGCTAAGGAACTGCGTTTAGTGCGGTAAATTCGACAAAGTTTTTTTAGGATTTGCGACAATTTATCGCTCTAATGTATTTTATTGTAATACTACTGAAGGCATCGAGCTCTCGCAAAGAATTCCGCAGTTAATAAATTCGATAAAATCCTTTACTATAAGCTGCTTTTGATAAATAAATGGGTAGGATCCCCCGTTGTTTTTTTTTTTGTTTGTTCCCAAGTTATTTTTGTGCGGGCCAAACAAATCGATTTGCAATAAACCAGTTTCAAATGCTTTTATGTGTACTAAAAAGTTAGAATATTTTTAAAGATTTGCTATTCACAAAAATTGAGAACTATACCCAAAGTCTTTGGAAGATCTTAGAAGATGACAAATCCAATATCTAAGTATATGCTCCTCGCTCAACACTGAATCTTCCATTTCCAAAGCTCAGAGAAGATCTCGTTCTTTTTCTATGTAATCGCTACTAATCTATAGCCAATTATTACCAGCCAATTCTCATAGCCATTTTTATCCCTTAATCCCTCATCAAATTATTATATTTAGTTTTGAAATAAAATTCAACCCAACCAACCTGATACCAAACCATAATTTAATGATGTGAAGCAGAATTATCAACTTCAATTTCGAAACAGTACAAAAATTACCAATCAACAAATTTTATACCACTAACCAGTGGAGTGGAAAAAAAAATTACCTTTGCTCTAATAGTGTTCAGGTTTTTTTTTTTCAACCCCTCTAGGTTGTATGTTTGTGTTTTAATTTTATATTTATGAAGTTATTAAACATTGGCAAACTAACCTCAATGTACAAAAATAGTTGATGCGAAAATTTGTTAGTGTTAACCACACATTTACTTTTATGAGCTTTGTGGAAACTAAATATAATACACAGGTAAAGGTTACCATTTGCAATGGGTAATATAATTTCCGCAAAAGCTTTTGAACATATTAAGTAATAAAGAACGAAATATACCACACAGCAGTTGATATATTGTATTATAGAATGTACCTTACCCTATACACTGAGAATAAAAAAATTGTTAGCTCTAAAATCTGTTGACATTCAGCTAATTACGAACAAATAAACTTTAACTACAAAATAAAATTAAATCAACTAAAATAGTGTAAAAAATGTATTCTTGATAAAAAAAAAATACTTTATTTTGGTAATATTAAATTCATCTCATTTAATTTTACTAAAAAGTAGTTAAACATTTTATTTTCTATAAAAAATAGTTATAAAAATTAGTTTGAAACAAAAAACCGGTTTTAGAAAAGCAGTTCAGTCCGCTGATTCTGTCCACCATATCACCCGCTATAGCGTAGCAAAAAGTTTGATATAGCAAACAAATTTATCGTTGTAGTACTAGATTCTAACGCATTGAATTGAATTGAACGTAGTTTCCTTACGCATACGATATTCTATTAAAAATAGTGTGTAAAATTGACATATCATATCAACACGTCGAGAAGTATTGATCAGTTGAAATAGTGGGGCCATTTTTTAAAATTTGTATTATTGAAATTCATAATTTGTTAAAACAATAGAGTGGATAAAAATGATTGTATATCAAAAATATTAAGAGAATGGGTGCATTAAGATGAATAATAAAATATTTTGTAGGAATATGGGCCTGACCCTAACACGATCCCATTAGTCGCACCGCCGCTGGTATTGATATAAAAATGTCTGTATATCTTAACGATTTTAATATTAAAAATGTTTCTTAAGCAAATTGCAATTTCAGTTTGTATTAAAACTAAAAAAACAACTGTTAATATTATAAATTATTTAAATATTTTGTGTTGTGAGTTTTTTTTTTAATATTTGTAAAATATACCGATCCTCTGTAGTTAGAAAAGCGTCCATCGTATCCCGATCCCCCTATATGTCGGTACAAAATCATTAAATTTTTGACACTTTTTACAGTTTTGACTTATTTACGTTTATTATTTGAACGAAGAAAAGACACATTTTTTGACGTATACGTAAAAAATAACGCATGTCATTTTAACTGCGTCAAGTATAGTTAAAAGGCCATGCCACACAGTGTTGTCATTGCTCAAAGTGATGCACGATGCAAACCAGTTTAACAACAGTCGAGTGATGTCACACTTGCATCGGTTGTTTCTTTTATTATATTTACGATAGTAAAATTAATTATGATTATAGTAAAAATATAGTTAATATAATTATTTTTAGAATCAACTACGACAATAGTCAACTTTTTTTACTATATTTTTCCCAGAGTGTAGGTTATGTACAATGTACCCTATCTAAAATTCAGTTGGGAGGTTATGAAACCACTTTATATTGCAATGAAACGATAAATTTATCAACGGGGAAAATATTGATGTTATGTCATACCATTGTACCCATATACCTCTACCTATCTACCGACATATTATGGCTGTACTCATATTATATATAGCTGAGGCTGGCCTAGTCGCCCGTGAGTCGTAAAGTTAAATTTTTGATAGCTTTTTAATTTCATTTCTAATATTTCTTAATTAAAAAAGGTTTGAAAAGAGATTGCTTTCACAAAGTAAGACATATGAATTACGAAATTTTGTTAAACTCTCATTCACATAAATTTTGCCGCTAATAGAGATTTATGGATAAACTTAACGTTTGTATATATATGGGTTCCATTAGCTATATATCTGGTACGTTTAAATTTAACTGAAATTTTAAAACACAAAAACTTTAATATTAATCCCATTTTGTGGCTGGTGCTCATTAATATAAATTGTATGTTTTATTACCTTTTACTATATAGACGACAGGATTATACAGGACCCAAAGTTAGACAGACCAAATTAATTGTTCTGGTTTAATATTTTCTGTATATGTGGGATAAACTTGTGGGATAACAGTTGAGCAAGTGCCGGTAAAATACTTATTTGTAAAAAAAGTATTCTGAAATCACCATGTAAATGAGATAGGTAAGGAAAAGAAATTGAACTCATCATTATAGAGGAAATTCATTTTTTTTAACGTAATGTAGATAATTACAAATCTATATCAAATTTTAGATCTTACATATAACAATAGTTCTGTATATAATTCTCAATTTTGACTACTAGCAGAGAAGAAAAAAAAAATTCCATAACAATACCATAACAATACTGAAATTTCTTATATTGCCCTCATGGGATCGAAAAAAAATAGAAACAAAATGCCGGTAATAGTGTCAGCCACAGTTCTTCCATATAATAGATCCATAAATGGAGCAAAAGTAGAAATTTTAAAATTTTACTAAAAACAAACCATAGTAACATTAAGTAAAAACTTGGTTAACACTACACTACCTAAAAATAGTTCCTTCACAATCCAGCTTCTTTAACTTTAACTAAATGACAGAAAGGGAAGGAAATTTATTTGAATGTGCATTTTTTGGAGTAAAATTTAAGAAAATATATAGAACCCTCCATATATGACAATGAGGCATTTTCTTAAAAAAACATGTTTTAGCTTTAACTTGACAGTATATATAACAAAATAAGTTTTGTTGAAAAAACGTGTGCTTTTTTTCTGAGTGTATGACTGTGTTGAACATTTATATATGTAGGTAGTATGTATGTAAGTAGTTTATATACAATTTTCATTAACACAAATTTTTTACGCTTGCCAAAATTTGACTGCATTATAACAAATAAAACACAAAATTCACATCATCTTTAACTCTCTAGCTATAAATCACAATAAATCCAGAACCGAATACAAAATGACTTTAAAAATCTACCGTAACGAAAGGACATTTTCTTATTCTACATAATATTTGTTAGAAATTACAACACCCCCATCCATCCCATACGAAAACATGAGTAAGTAACGCCCTTAATCAGTTCAGTTAGTCATATTAGCCTAAAACATAATTATTAAAAGGCAACACCGCCATTTAAGCCTATAAATTGAGAATGTAATCTTATCGAATTTATAGCCGGCCTCTAAGTAATTCTAAAAACATTTCTTTAATGTAAGGAAAAATACAATTTTCCTATGGTAAAACATATTTAACCATAAATGTTGAGCCATAATAGGTTTTATTGAGCATAGACCTGGAACGTTTTGTCATTATTCACCTTCCAAATCTTTTAAGCTTACTCTTCAAAAAGTGTGTGTAATTCATCTTTATAGCGGGTTGTTTGTGTGAAGTATCCCCTGTTTTTTTCTTCTCTGTAACCCCACCAAGAATATATACTTTAATCCTTCTTTTGTAAAATATAAAATGAACGCCCAGCAACTCTCTTTATCTATACATACATAGTTGTCATTATCATTGACTTTTTCGAGAAGGACGAATACTTATACAGTTGCTCTCAAAATTAATCGTACAATAATACACATGTAATCATGAAATTTTTTTTTTTTGGGAATTATGATGATATTTTTAGTCATTCCTTATGTAAAACCGTTTTAAGCTGTGCTTTGCCTAAAATATGGCGTTTTTGGACCTCAATCTCTAGATTTGACCATAAATTCTTAACAGGATTGAAATCTGGTGACTGTGGAGTGGTATGTAACTGTTTTGGTGCATTGTACAACAACCACAGGTTTACAATTTGGGCTGTATGCTTGGGGTTGTAGTCTCATTGAAACATAAACGATGATCCTAAGCCTAATTTGGCAGCTTTTTGTTTCCACTTTCGGTTTTTTATATTTTTTTTGTTAGATGTGGTGTGGGTCGCTCGTGGATACAGAGTGGTTCAGAAACTGTCATGCGAAAACCAATAATGTACGATAAATTTTGAGAGCAACTGTATGTAGTACGTATAGCAAGAACATATGTACTTATGTAACTATGTGCATTGAATCTCGTATCGAATGAGATGAGTGCCACATATAATAGAAACTACTTGAATATTATGATATTTGAAAATAAAATGATACATCTGAGTTGTGACAACTACTTATGAGTGCATGAATAGTGCCTTATCATCATCGTACCAACAAAAAAGAAACGGGGTTATCATTAAAAGTTAACGTTCATATCTCATTCAAGCAGATAGAGAGAGAGTAATATTTTTGCTTTCACCCAACAAAGTTTCACATATAATAACTTCTGAAGAATTTTCTTTGCAAAATATCACATTAACAATATGCGGTTCAGGAAGAAGTAATAAGAAAAAAACTTTTTATTTTTACAGGAATTTACGGGTTGCAACCTTCTATTCCCAGATTTTAGATAACTTTTTTTTTAAAAATAAATATATGAATCTTATTTCCACTTGAACATTGGTGGAAGCATGGTTTTTTCTTTAGCATCGTTTTTCTATACTGCAATTTAAATCTACTTGCCTTATTAAATAAGAAAAAAGTCAAAGAAAAACGCTAGAGATGTTAGGTGAATAAGGCAATTTTTTTTTTTTTCATTTTCTACTCTCTAAAATGATTATACACAAAATAATGATAGTGCCTCGATGAGTGAAATAATAATTGTCAAGAGCCAAGCTACAAAGTAAAATAATTTGATGACTACCTTTTGTTCGAACCGTTTAGATTTTGATGAGAATTTTTTTAAAGGACAATTATTTTAAACAAGACCTGTTCCTGAATATAAGAAGGTCAGTCGCCAACAAAAATAAGATGACAAATTTTAGACATTGAAACAAAATGCCTAACTTCAATGGTATTTTTTTTAGCATGTTATATAATATTTTCAACAATAACAAGTTTTTTCGCATGCCCAAAATTGGACTTTATTAACAACTATATGTTTAGCTTCCAGATGATATGAAAACATGTAAAGGGAAGCATAGATTTAAAAAAAAAAAAAAATTGCAAGCTAGAATAAAAATTTGGCTTTTCCTTCACGTTTAATGAAAAAATAAAAATAAAATATTTCTTGCCGCCATGATCGCTCGCTCGTGAGATAACTCAGGTACGTGTTGAACTAGAGACTTGAAAGTTTGAGAGTAGGTTTTCCATGTGCACGCGTCGGCTGGTATTGTAAATGAGCAAAATCTCCCACCCCTTTGACGGTTGACCCCCTCCCATACAAATTTTTTGTTAAAAACGTGTTTTTTCAATTTTTCTTCCACTAAATGAATTAAAAAATTATGAGCTTTTGTTTTTTGTGCTGTATAATAAAGGTTTTGACCCCACGGTAACCTTAACCCTTATAAAGCTCCTCATACAAAATTAATTAAATAAAATGTAAGAGAATTTTTTGAATAATTTTTTAATTTGTTTATTGTATTTGTAACGTTTACAGTATTGGATAATATGTTTGCTGTGTTTGTTGTGTTTGCTGTATTTGTTGTGTTTATCGTTTTTTAAAGTATTTGTTAAGAGTTAAATTTATTTCAGAAAAATTATTTTTTCAAATTTTTTCCTCACTAATTCTTTTCTCCTTTCTTTCCCCTCCTCTTCCTTTCCTATAAAACAAGTAAAAACACTTTTAAAATTAAATAATTCCGGTAAAACTAAAAAAAAAAAATAAAAAAACAGACTACGGCGGTAATTTACCATGTCCAAGGATCACAAATCTTAATTTTCTATGGAAACGCAATAAAAAAATTCACTTTAACTGAATCAGGGTCTTAAAATAATCAGGACATTTAACTAAAAATACAAAAAAAAAACCACACCTTTTAGTTAAATTAAAAATTTCCTTTAGTTACATTAATTTTAGAACGAATATAATTATGTTCTCCTTAAATTCCATCTAAAACTTTGGTGTGAAAAAATGCAACACTTGAAGTGTGTTCCTTTTACGGAAATTCTATTGCTGGCAAATTATTTTAAACATCTTACAAAATCAAGACATTATTATATTGTACAATATAAAATCCACTTAAAACTATCCAACTACCTCTAGCTCTCTCTATACAACATAACAATGATGTGCAAACTTTTAACGATTACGAACAACAAAAGCGGAAAGCTACAATAACTAGAATAATAACTTTCAACAAGATGTTCGATCTCAACTATATGGCTGGAAGAAAATTTCCATAGCAAATTATTAGTCTGGAAATTTTGTTAATTATGGTTAAATGCAATATTTTCGAAAGAACGGATTAACTTTTCGAAACTTGCATGTACCTACTACATATATAATTACTCAATACAAAAAAAAAAAAATAATACAAAAAAAAGGAAAAAAAAACCACTTTAGTAGAATAACACAAATGGATAAAGTTAGGGTTAAGTTTTCTTCCGGTTAAGTATTTTCAGCAAAGCTTGAATATTTCGGTCAACTTTAGGAAAAACGAAAAACTTTTATAATAATAGTTCGAAATTTGTATGGTTCGTTAGTTTCCTGTGTATATATTGTAGGGCTTTTGTTGTATGTATACACTGTACAATGTACAGTGTGTGTTTGTGTGTACACGAGAAAAGTTTCGCTACTATAATAAAACTTCAATTGAGTAACTTATTTCCCCTCGGTTTTATTGCATATATAAAAAAAAAACAAAAAACTAACCTGAAGCACGAATTTTCCTTACTTATTAAATAAGTCTGTTGGAAAGTTAGTTTCTATATAATTACAATGTGTTTTATGTTAGATTTCTCTTAACCAGTTTTGGCATAAAGGTCTAGCTTCGTACAAATTATTTATCATTTGTAGACATCACACCCAACTATTGTGATGTTAGGGCCAGTTTTGTGTTCGCCCGAATGGCTCATCCGAAAAAAAAAAATAATAAAAATGTGATTATGTGACCTTTTTGTTCAAAAAATAACAAAATGGCGAAACCTTTTTTCGAAAAAAGCCTTTAATTTACTAATAATAAAATATATATTAGTGATTTTGCGCTAAACCCTATTTTGGAGTTGTTATAGTTGCTTTAAATTGAATAGTGACTTAGAGTCACAGTTTGGCGGTAATAGGGTTAATATTCATCGTATTATTATAAATTATAAATGCATTTTGAAATGAAACATTCATTTTCACAAAATATATTTGTAATAGAGAAAAAATAAATATAATTCATATATCAACAAAATTCCATAATCAACCGTTTGGCGCTCCAATCAATTTTATGTCATTTCTCGGGTTCTTAGTCAATTACTTGAAATATATTAAAGGAATAAAGGAAAATCAACAAAACAAATAATTTAGAGAAAAAAAATAATATTTCATTAATACACCGCGACCTCGATTTGCGTTGCTAATTGGTTCGTTCTACAGACGCAAATCGAAATAATCTATTAACATAGGATTTCTATAGGAATTCTTTTAATGCGTTCCATCAAAATTAGCAAAATAAACGACGCAACTTCGAAAACGACGCAAATCGAGGTCTTAGTGTATATCCAAAAAGTTCAACGATCTACTGTTATGGCGCTACAATCAATTTTATTGAAATTTCTAGGGTTTTTCATAATATTGTAACGGCGTCTTCGTTTTGGCGAGCGGAAAAAAAAATCTAATTAATTGTCAATTACAAAATTTATTACCAATAAAATTTATTACCAAATGTTGAATCTACGTTACTTAAGAAAAAAAAAAAAACAAATTACACTTTTGAAAATTTACTTTACGTTACGTGAGGAAAAGGTCGCCTACCAAGTTGTTAATTTTGTTTTGTTTGCACTTTGTTGTTTGATCCTTTCGTGCTGGCTATCTCGCAGAACTGTCTCCTTCCTCAAAAAAAAAACAACAGCCACCACATCTAAAAGTTGCCAGAGTGAGTCTCTCTTTCTCTTTTCTGAGACTTCAGAGACTCCTCTATTTCGGCCAATATTACGATCTGTGGCTGTGTTAATTACATGGTATTTGCAGTGGTGACAAACATTTAATTTATTTTATTTCTTATTATTACGATATTTCAATTCGGTAAGTGGCCCTTTTCTCATTAACAATTTCACAATTTTCTTCTTTTTTTTTTATAACCAGACGAGTTAAAACAAACAAACATTTTTCCTGCGTCAGATAATAAATACGAACTCATATGGGGTATATTAAAATCGGCGTAGCCAATTATTTCTTTCTTACTGGTTTATTTAGAAATCTCACTGTCTACAAAACATTTCCATTGTTATTTTTTTCAAATGGCGGTAATGTCTCAAATTTGTTTAATTGGTAACATTTTGACAACATTCCAGCATTGGTATTTTCAAAAAAAAAATCTTATTAAAAATGTTCCGTAGAAAAATGACATTGAACCAGACCAGGCGAATTAACTTCCAAAAAACCCAAACACACACACAAACAGACACAAAAAACATGATATAATAACACTACTTTAGCTATAAGCTACTTGACTATATGTACGGTATGTATCAAAACTTTGTAAGTAAAGGATGTATATAGAAAACCATGAACCCAAAAACCCTTTTAGCACCTTCACTTTACCAATCAGTTGACCACAAAAATCTTATAAAATTTTCAAATACTTTTCTATATATTGAATACCAACTTTCATGTTGTTGATTCAAGTAGAAATATTCAGACGTGTAATGTTACGGTACATGTACTCTATATATGTATATAAGTAAGTATATTGTAAATATGTAGTTGTTGTATATTTGTATACATACTTATGTATATAATATGTATGTACGTTCCGTACCGTATACCTATCCTTATATAAGATAATAAAAGCTCTTCTCTGTACCGGTCATATCGTTAACCAGTTTCAAATGAAAATGCTAAGGGCACTCAAATAGCATTCATTTCAAGGATAATACTAACAACAACAACAATATTGCTGAAAAGGGATTCTGTATTATAATAACACTTTGTGGCATGTAATTGTATAATAGTTTTACTTTTAGATAGATATTACCATAGATAATATACATCCTTACAGTTTAAATTATTCGGAATACCTACAATAAGTTGGGAGTTGGATTTGTAATTATTTTTGAAATGAAAATTTTAACGAAATTAAAACTACTGAAGATCACACCGTGCAAACAAAATATAAGAAAATTCTATGCAAATTCATTTTGTTCATAGTAAAACTTTATTTATACATACACACAAAAAAAGTATTGGTAAATTCGACAAAGTGGACGTTATTATTAATAAATTTATTGAATCCAAGATTGTTATTTGTATCAAATTTTTTCAACGATTAATAATTTATCTCTTCATTTTTAACAATATGATTTTGTAAAATTTTGATCCCTTTTTTGCTTCCACACACTAAAAAATAAGTGGAAGAGCATTGGTTTCATTTTCATTTTTGAAAAATTTAAAATCGAAATTTTTGTGAAATGTCCACGTTTTGGACATTTTTAATCGTAAGACTGCAATAAAAATTTTGGTAGTAAGAATCGAAGAACATTAAGGAAAGGTTTGAAAAATGAAGAAAAGGGTAGTTTTGTGGAAGCCGCGTAGGAGCCTTTTTGATTTTTTTCTCAATGAAATTTATATAAGAAAATGTTTTGCTCGTTAATATGATCTATTTATTTATATTTTGGCAACCTATCTCGTTGAAAAACTCAAATTTTCGAGCTATTTTTCGATTTGATGCTTCAATTCTGTTTTTCAAACATAACAAAATCTCAATATTTTATCAAATGCAATTTATAGTTTTAGAACGTAAAATTTCTTCGTAAAATATACACAAAATCTTTATTAAATTTATAAAATAATTTATTGATTTTACCCATATTTTTTTTTGAGTGTAAAATAAATCTTCTCAATTCAACAACAAAAAAAACTATTAAATAAAATGTATATCCCAATAAATTATGCCTTGTATGAATTTACAACCGCAAAGTTAGACCAATCCAATATTTAATAAAAAAAAAATTGGGAAACGAAAAATTAATGTGTCATATAGTGGTTTCAAATAATAATTCCCCGCAAATTGTTTTATTGTATATGTTGCAAAAGTATGGCATTTAGACAGAATAGTTTACAGCTTAAAATATGTTCATACGAGCGTAACTAGTTGGTATAATAATAATGTACAATTGTACGTATATGTACAGTGTTTGTACAGTACAAAGCTACAAATAAATTATGAATGTACATTATGATTTAGTATATGAATCTATTCTATATATGCGGTGACATTTAAGTGACACGTAAAACAATTTATCTCTGTGTAGCCAATATATTTTTGGTATATCGTCGGCCTAGAATGCAAAACACGGATCGACCACTTTTTTCCAATATCAACTTTTTAATCGATACCGCGATGTATTACCCGTTTTCACATTGATATCGATTAAAATGTAGATTTGGCAAAAAAAGTGGTTGATACGTGGTTTGCATTCTAGGCCGACGAAAAAAAAAATATAAAGTCAGTTTAAATTTACTCTTTAAGTATCAACAGAGACTTAAGAAACATTCCAGTATTTTTTAAACAATTAAATTGTAAGCTTTTACCAAACCCCTCCCCCCAAAATTGTTAATAAATGAAAAGCCATATAAGATGCCATTCTATTCATATACAATGAAACCTTTGAACTTCTCTACTTAAAAAAAAATAATATCTACTTATTATATGTAGGTATGTACTGTACAGTGTACATGTACGTACATGTACATGTACAGTACATACCTACCATAATTACCTACCTTGACGTCTACATCTTAATCTGAGTGGGTTCTTTACCATTTGAGTTATTCTTGAATAGAGCATTTTCCGTTTTCGTCATACTCGTATAGCTTCACAGACCTGTAACAGTACAATAGAAATATGTTATGTACATTGCCGTACCAAATCATGACAACAAATGTATCGATAATAAGGGAGAGAGGGGGAACTACTTTTTAACGATTTTTGCTTATGGGGAAAATATACAACAAAAACAATGGTGTGACGTATTTTTATAAATAACCTTCGCGTCGGGAGCACCAGATCTCTTAAGCACTACCATAATTCTAATAATAAGAATAGGGTATAAATATAATATTCCCCGAAAGTGAGAACAAAAACAGGAAGTGGAAGCAAAAACCGGAAGTGGATACTGCGTGTGCTCCTGGAGAAAACCAATACATATTCAATCACTGTGAAAGTGATTAAGTTAAGCTTGAGCTTAAGCCCCGGGGTCAGTGCGACTTGACTCATTGCAGAAGGGTGAGATTTTTCACTTTTTGACACAGAAAATTAATAATTAGAAGTAAAAGTTTTTTTAAAGTACAAAATTGAGATTTCAAGCTCTAAAATGAGATATTAAGCATCTGAATATGTTAGACCGATTTCGGGTAAATTACGTTTTTAAAAATTTGCGCCACGCCCCGGTCTCCCCTACCCGGTTTCGTTTCTGAAATCGAAGCACCCGATATTAACGCATATTTATAAAATACTATCATACACTGTAACAAAAATAACCATACTAAATTTAAAATGGAGGATTTTTTATCATTTCCATTTTTGGAATATTTACAAAATACTATCATACACTGAGAAAAAATAATCGTAGCAAATTCAAAATTGAGAATTTTTTGTCATTTCCATTTTTGGAATATTTACAAAATAACCATAGTAAACTCAAAATCGAGGATTTTTTATCATTGCCAATATTCCATATTTACAAAATGCATTCATGCACTGTGAAAAAAATCAAAATAAAAAAACACCATGTTTTTCGATCGAAACAGCTCCCAAAAACGCTCGTGGACATTTTTTTTGACAACAAGTTAAACTCTTTTTTTACTTTTAAAAATCCAAATTTTTACACATTTTTTAGTCTTTCCTTAAAGGATTTAATTATTTGAAAAAAAAAAAAAAATTTGAATAATTAATGATTAAACCGATTATGTGAAAAAAAATCTTAAAATGACAAGATCAAAAATGTTGCCATTAAAAAACCCCCGAGTACGTACCTATATATATGTACTTATGTATATTGTCCAAGATAGAACCCACTTGAAAATATCTTTGTCATTTATGTTTTCGTTGAACCTTTTTTTCATTTTCATGTGCGAAAATACGAAAACGAAAACGTGCATGTATTACAAATTTCGCACTGTCGTGATACTCCGTCAAGGTCAGCTCTTTTGTGTCAAAACAAATTCAATTGAAAATATATTTTTTGTTAAATTTTTGGAGTGTAAAAATGAGCAAACATAAAATGTAAGCAATTTTGCATTTACAAAGTTGCCATTTTTTCTATTCTTTAAATCTTCCATGCAATCGTAGCCCTAATATCTTTGATGGCATCTAACAATATGAAATCACAGACGTCTACTACACTTACATAAGGTAGAAAAATGGTATCCTTTGTGTTCGGGGTTTAGTTATTTGGGTACAATTTACGTGTTTTTTTTTATAGAAAACATTATTTGCCGTAACGTACACTGCCGCTCATAAGTATAGGATCACCCTAAAGGCTTAAATAATATTTTGTTGATATAGTATTGGTTTTATTAATAAAGAGAGAGCCAATTTATAGACAAAATAAAGATTTTTAAATTTTGTTTACTTTGTTTTAAACACTATCGAATATTTACATTTTTAACGTTTTTAAGGTCGTAAATATTTTAAATATTTTAGTGTGTTATGCTACGATTACACGAACTGTTAAAAGTAACAGTTACTGTGGTTTTTCTGCCAGTTGGCTACAGTTGCCGTGTAAT
>JANSTT010010046.1:0-25109 GCA_026745375.1 Platyura marginata | reverse complement strand
TATACAAATATCACGGAAAGATATTACCACTGTCTCACTGTTGGAACTGTCTCACTGTAGGGCACTTTCCCCTACACCATTTTCCCCCTTGACGATCAATTTCAAGCCAATTTTTTATTGTTGTTGTTGTTATTGTAAAAAATGTCTTTTTCATTCTATGACTAATATAAACGTGAGCCACATAATCTGTGTGTATTTCGTGTTTTGTGTTGTACAACAAATAAATAAAATTAAATCACGTTTGTCAACAATGCTGTATTTACGGATACATTGAATCTGGTGTATTTATCCCGTAGGTATATCATTACTTCCTGGATTTTTTTTTTTTTCGTTTTTTTTCTATAATCTATGCAAGTATGTACAAGCATCGAAGTTGTTATGCTGTGCGTGACATGGGTTTGTAACGTTATTAAAAAGGGGGAAGAAAAGCAAATCAAAATGTTTATACTTATGGCAAGAAGATTTCCCTCCTAAATCATGGGGCCGGTATGTTTTTTTTTTTTTTTTAGATACAATTCAATGTCTTGTTACTTTATTTTGTATATAACTATATGAAGTTAACCCAACGCACACATTGCTTAGTCTAAGAACGTCTAGGGGATTAATTTTGATAAAGATAGAGATAGAAAAAAAAATTTGATTTTGTTTTTGTTGAAACATAAGCTTTCTTAATTTTATATGCAATAAAAATAAATTAAAAGACAGACATCTTTTGTTTTTATTTTTTTGTTATTTATCCATTGGATGCCGGATGGATAATGAAATACGAAAATCTCCCTTAAGCTTGGTATATTATATGTCGTTTCGTTGCGACGAATCGGTCATATAAATTGGTTCCTTTTACTTTTAGTAGATAAATAATCTAACTTCGAACGGTATATAGTGATGCCATGAATAAGTCATAAAAATGTTTCACGATTTACATCTCATGGTTAGAAATTGTATAAAAAACATTTAAGAGTTAGTATATTGTAACCATTAACTAAATTGACTCGGACTGTATTTAGTTTCAGATGACCAATGAGAAATAATAAAAAAAAAAAACAAATAAAAATTAAATTCCAAAAATACCCTTTGTCCGCCATATATCTCTGACTGATTTGTATTTATGTTTGAAAAATTTGAGATTGGTGCAATTTTCAATGTGGGATCAAAATAGATTAGATTGATAAATGATAAAGATTAAAAAAAAAATTGTTCTGCTATGACACATCGGATGTATCCCCATTATTTAAGAAAAATTTGTTTTGATTTAGGGAACATTTTTAGTTTTAGAATTTTTTATGTTTTTATAATTTCCATGTCATGCCAACCTTGAAATAGTTATATAAAATGTCTGTCAATTTTGATAATTTTGACATTTTCAGAAGCGAATCTTATAAATATTACTATAAAATTATTGTTAAGCAATTATAAGGTTTTGGCTATTGTCAAACAGATTTTTAAGTATTCACAGCAATTGAATTGATTATAAAATTTAATTCCATAATTACTAAGATTTTTAAGATTTCTTTGTTTGGTTAGAATCAAAGGAGTATCCTTCAAGATCTTGGATATTTTATATAAATTACCTTCAATCATCTGTTTCGTCTAAAATCTTGAAATTTTTACATAATTATTAATTATTAATAGTTAAAGTTATCAATTCTAAATGCAAATTAGATGCAGTCAAGAAGATAATAAGTAGATATTCACTCTAATATATTGTGTAAGATGATGTTTAAAGATGACAAATAATAAATTATACGAGGCAAATGAGATATTTCAAATTCAATTCAAGTATAGAAAATTAATTCGACATCGAATTGAATGAATTTGCTGTGAGTATAATTTATATGCGATTTCGATTCACAAAATAAACGAGAGGGGGGGGGGGAAGAGGCCAAAAAAAAAGTTATAATTAAATAAAGTTTTAATTATGCTCCCCAAAGAAAATTGGAAAATAAATTAGTCTGCATGAAAAAATCTATAAAATGAAGATAAATAGTAGAAAAATAATTAAAGAATTTTGGCGTTTCTTTAGCGAAAAAAGAAACGCCGAATTTGGATGCTCATTTCTATAATTAGAAAATGTAATTGATATCTAAATGGCCATAAGATAAGAGAGAAAAATCATTTACCGACATTTAAAAATCATTAATCTCTTGATAATTAGAACATTACGCAGTTTATTTATGGGCAACATTATTTTACAGAATATTAAAAATCTTTTAATAACACCAAAGAAAAAAAAAAGATCATTACTAAATACCATAACACTCAGTTCTGTCAAAACAATTCAACAATAAAATAAATAATAATTTAAATCATAATGCAGACATAATCCATCATTTTTGTATGTTACAAAAAATTTACGATTGTAGCTAGAGAAAAATTGTTTTAATGAAATTTAAATTTATGTCTTAATGTCTAATGAAATGTTTGTAATTTATCAATAGCAAATTTTCCTGACACATTTTCTGGTTTAAAAATCTCTGTAAATATACATTCATCACAAAAAAAAGGAAAGAAAAAAAAAAAAAAAACTTAAAATACAGAATTATGAAATAAATTTGTTCATAATTGATTTTGCCTATTCAATTGTATACTGTGCCATATTCCAGATTTATTTTAGCATTCATAATGGTAAAACTTAAGAATAAATCAATAAACATAAAACCGAAAAACTAATTTATTGCAATTTGTTATAGCATATAAAAACTGGCGCCCAACATGGCAGTGAAATATATTGTTTCTATAATACAACAGTGCATTTATATACAAATATACCATATTTGGACTAAATATAGAGCAAATAAAATTTAAATTATTAAAATTCTTCGGAATAATTGACTCTAAATTCTAGCATGTTCAACAAAAATGGCGATTGAGTTATGAGTTGGACATGACTGTTCTCAGTTATGTACAATAAAATAAAATAGTACCTATACATAGCAGGCAAAAATAATATAGTAAAATAGAATGAATGCTTCTATAAACAAAAATAAATAAAAAAGAAAACGACTAGGTGAGAAAATAAGGAAATAAACAATTTCCATATTCACCAAAGGCTTTTCGAAAGAGCAAAATATAAACTGCAACTAAAAATATACAAAAAAAAAATGCTTTAAGGAAGAAACTCTCTATGGTTTTGTAGCTTATTTAAACTACTAAAAATATTCTTTAAAAGGTCAGTGTTTCCGTCTTTAAAATTGTACGCTTCGTGTGTAATACAATAGGTAATTTAAATCTTCATCTAAAATGCTCACTATACTCGTAGAGATAATGTTTTGGCTATTTTATCGTTTATTAAGTCAATATTGATTAGTATCCTGATGTACTTGTTATTTTCTTAGGATAACCTAGTAATCACTCTATACCAAATTTCTTTAAAGTTAGGCGGAGGTTGTGAGGAGAACGAATTTAGTTGTGAGGAGAACGAATTTACAGCTGTAAGTGCTACATCTTCTTCGAATTTACATACATAGATAATTAACAGCGAACCTAGTGAAACATATTGTCACTTTCTTTTCTTGTTGAAAGATTATTGGATCACTTTGAGGATGTTTTATATTTGTATAATCATCAACAGGCCGTTTGTCGTCCCACAAGGAAGCATAGGTAATCCATAAAAAGCCATTAAAAGCTATTGCGTTCTATTTGCTGCCAAAGCTTTCACTTCTATTCATTCTTCTTTTCCTTCTTCATTAGCTTCAGCGATTACGGTACTGCGTTACGTTTTTCTGGGTCGTCATTTTTTACGACCACCTTGGGTATTCCACTCTAGCGCTTGGTGTGCAATTGCAATGTCATCCCTAGGTCTTTGAAGTGTATGCCCGATCCAGTTTCATTTTCTTTGACGAATTTGACCATCAATTTTCTCTATATTTGTGTTGTATTTCTTTATATTTTCAATAGTGCTTCATTTCTAACCCTGTCTGACCACTTTACACTACGCCGTAAACACATATTCACGAAAACCTGAAGTTTTGATGTAATAGTGTTTGTTACTTTCCTATTCCATTATTTCCATTATATTTGTATAGAATGAGTATCCAAATACACGTCTTGATTATGTTAGATGGTTTTTATGGCGGCAATTTTAAATAAAACATATTTTATTGTTAAACAAATAAAAAAAAAAACGGTTACAAGGTACAACTTAAAAGTCACAAAAAGAATAAAAATCGCAATATAAAAGGATAAATTATATTTTTATTTTACAGTGGGGGCTGATAAAATTCGATTAACCATTCATTCGTTCGATTAACCATTCAAGTGATACGTCTACTGAGACACCAGATGGATTGCAATCATATAAAAATATCAAATAAAAATTGCAAAGATTACATCATACACCTAACAATCTTTCTCCTACACTAAAGAAAGGTTTGATTGAGCAAATAAAGTTTATTGCTTTAGGCTTGGATATATGTATATATTGTACTTATAGAAGTTGACGTAAATACACACATATAAAGGTTATTTATATACCTCGATCTATTTATAGAAATATGTACGTTTAGAAGATTTTATTCTCAATTCAATAATTTACTTATAGATTGGAATCGTTTCATTAAATACATATTTGTACATAATTAATCAGATGAGTAGAGGTTAGGCACTGGCATTTTTATATCCGTATGATGTTAATCAAGGGTATTATAACTTTGTAACGTCCTTTAATATTCATCGTACAAAAAAAATTTCAACACCATTGTCTTTCTCGTAAAATTCTAAGTCGAAATATGCATGTCCGTCCATTTATTATGTAGTCTTAGAGTAAGATCCCTATTGTTTTTGGAGTAAATCGAACAAAAAATAGGGGAGGCTGTGGTACAGTGTTCACATAATTTTGCTATAAACCATTCATTTACTCGAAAGATAATCGAAATTTAGAAAAAATGAATATGACAACAATTATAGAGAAGACAAAAATGAAGATTTCATTCAAAGACCAAAAGGTTGTACAACCTACCGTTATGGCGCTGCAATCAATTTTATTGAATTTCTATTGTTTTAATCATTTACTCGAAAAGTATTTAGATTACAGAAAAAATGAATATGACAAAAATGATAGAGAAAAAAAAAATGAAGATTTAATTCATAGACTAAAAAGTTCCACGAAATACCGTTATGGCGCTGCAATCAATTTTATGTCATTTCTAAGGTTTTTAATCATTTTTATTCAATTTACCCAATTATATTTATTGTACAGACAAAATAGACACGTACAAAGTTATAAATAACAAACAAGTACTAATAGGGGTATATTATAATCGACGTAGCCATTTTTTTTTCTTTACTGATAAGTTTTTCCCTTATAAAATCAAAAGTTTCAAATGAAATCAATCTGTGTTGGTCACAAATGTGCAGATGTCTTAAACAATTTCAAAATATACTAATTAATATTAAAAATATATTGCATAAAAAAAAAATCAATACAAGAAATTTGCATCTAAATTGAAAATAAATATAAATCGTAGATTAAGTGCAGTTTTATATGGTCGACAACACAACAACCCATTAGAAAATGAAAATAAATGCTGTGCTTCATGGTTGTTTTTTTGTAGTGTAGTGTTTTATGTTGCCTCAGTTGTTTATTATTTTTTTTTAAATTATTAGATTGAAAATATGCGATTTAGTTATAAAAATATGAATAAATAGATTAGCTTTACGATAAGAGCTTTAAGTGCTCAGTAATATTATGCCCATTAAATTTAATTGAGAAATAAAATTATAAAATGGAAAAAGCAAAAAAAAAAATTGGAACTACTTTATGCATTGTTTGTGACTTGTGAGTTGTGACACATGCGATTCTGGTACATGTTGTGTAGTATCCTTTCTTAAGATTTAGAGAATCATAAGTAAACTTTCAACAGTAAACAAATCCTAAATCGCCCCATTTTACCCATCATGGCGTGATATATTTAAGTTAGTAAGCAATCGATTCTCTCAATATTTTACCAAAAATAAATTCCAAAGTATAAACAATCAATAAAACAACTATTTAGGTAAGTACCAACATTAAACGATGCATTATGTTGAAGTTAGATTTATTTATTTATGTATTTTATCGCGTAATTTCGAAAATAAAACAAAGAAGTACGAGTTCGGTCCACTCAGAGAAATATTTCAATAAATTTGATTAGAAGATGTCTCTGAAATGGATACAAATTAAATGCAATTTCAGCGATTTAGTTTTTATTACATAGCCGGAATCATAAACAGAGAGCAGACAGGAAAAGGAGGTTAGCATTGAAGAACTGACCCGAAATTTGGACGGAAAACAGACTTAAGGATGAGTCTTGATGAATTTTGTTTTATTTATTTATTTCTATAATATAAAAGAAATATGAATTGAAGGGTGGACGGGCGGATGAATGGAAAACGATAAAGGACGAACATAGGGATGGGCATATACGTATTTTATGATACAATTTTCCGATACCAACCATCGTACTTTTTAACTGGGGCAACGGTTCATTTCCAGACATGGGTCTAGGGCTAAATATATTAAACCATCCATACCCTCTATGCGTTTAACCTATACCAAATGAATCTCCCTGTCTATCAAAAATATTAAAATTTGTCATATATACCCGGAGAGCATTTTAAAATATTTCAGTGGGTTTACTACGAAAAATATAGAGAGCGTACGGTAAAGCACAACAACAGTGCTTCTAATTTAAAATAGGACAATCAATTTAAAATGTTTATTGACCTTAAATATCTCATCATAAATTATATTCATATGGATCGAAAAGGAAACAGATGCACAACTAATTGCCAACATTTAATTTAATAAATTTGTTTTTGTTTTAATTTTTTTTTTTTTTTGACATGCCAAAAAAACGTGATGAATGAATTGCATGTCACCAGTTGTTGTATGCCAACCTTTTTCATATCAGATTTAACGAATTTAATGTGTTGACATGATTTATAAACGGCTTTTTCCTCTCAAAAAAGTTACTATTTCCAGTTAATCTATCAAATAGAATGTTTTTTACACATATACTTAAATTAGGGTGGCCCAAAATGTGAAAGATCGAATAAAATTTTAGCGCCCTTAAAGTTGTATTTATGCAAGTGAACAGAAAATTATTGCAACATTTTACATTTTCAGATTTACCGCAAAGCGCTCCAAAATCGATAAATACCTATCAATTCAACGATATTATTGTGACGAAAGTCTAAAAGCGGCAAATAATTTGGCAGAAAGAAGCGTCGCTCTAATAAAGAAATATAATTTTCTGTTAACAAAATCTAGGAAATCTAGGGAATAATATTTCCAACAAATCATGTTTTGATGTACAAAAAAAATTGTACAAAAAAAAAAAAACTGATTGGAAACCTATGCAGGTGAAATGAAATGTTAAGTAGTCGATTTTTTCAACATGGCGATGAAATCCAAGATGGTCGGTAAAAGGAAAATAATTTTTATCTTCGTTATTTTTGATTCGATTTTTAATTCTGATTTTTAAAAAAATTGTTCTACAAAGGAATTATAAGCGATGATGTCACCTAAAGATAATTTAAAACGTAGCCAAAGAACTTTAGACCCTAGCCAAGACAGATTTTCAAAATGTTGACACAGATTTCTAATTGAAAAAATAGATTGCTCTTGGACTCACTTGATATTTTGAATTTATTTTGAATTTAATTTCAATTTCATCTTCGTGAGGATCAAATTTATCTAACAAGATTATATTGCATATTGAATGAAGTCCTAGCAGCTAAATGTTGATTAACGAAATGTCTAAGCGTGTCCTCTAAATTTGTTTTTACAGGATGAGCGCAAAAAAAAATCGTATTTTCAATTTTTCTAATACAAACAACAGAGAAACCACCCTAATTCTCATAGTAGCCAAAAATCCTGTATCATTTCGGCATACACTAGGCATCAAGAGTACATATTCGTAAAAATGCTCGTAAGAAATAATGGTAATTTTTACGAATACTCTTAATTCCCAGTGTACATTGAATTTGATTGTTGATATCATCTTCATCACACACAAATAGAACAATATCTTAATCGTCATCAATATTCTTCCTGTGTTTTCCTGAATACGTAATCTGTAACGCATGTGTGTATCAGTCTCAATACTCTCAATAATTCGTACGTACATAGGTACTCGTATATGGGTTTGAAACGTTGAAACGTTGAACAGGGTATTATACCCATCAGCAATTTTGTAAATCCTTTGAGAATACAATACAATTATATTTGATTTATTGCTATCATTTAGCATCTTCCCGCATATAAATATGCTAATTTTCAAAGCGATTAATGATGAGATAACAGTTTAAACACTTAATTTTGGATATAAACATTGATTGGATGTTTAAAGTGTGTCTATTTTGATAGAATATACCTGCTTAATGTTAGATATAAATGGAGGTGAATATTTTAATCAAATCAGTGAACTTTCTTCTATATATGAGGTACACTAAAGTCTAAAGTCGATGAACTGAATTTTAATTAAATCACAATTTTCCAAAGAACATTACATATTCTATTAAGAGTATACGCGATAAGCAACATTATTATACAGTGTTTCTGTTATAGATCTTTATCGTATAAGGGAAGTATGTATAAGAAAAAAAACGCCCCTTACATAACAAAGTAAATATTCCAATTAACCGTTAGCCAATAGTAATATCGTTAATAAATAAATTAATTAGCAGCGGTCCCAGATGAATGTAAATATAACAAAAATTTTAATCATCGATATTGTTGTTGTTCCCTTATTTAGATTAGCTAAAAGCTATTTCACAGCTAACATACATATGTACATACCTACATATAGTACTTATCTACATAATATAAAGTAAGGTGTTCTGGTGTGGTGTCCATTGTTTAATGGAAATTATATATAATTGGAAATTTGTTTAAAATGGTGGAGGGTTTCTTTTAAATTTATTACCATGTTGAATCATTTATTATCCGAAAAATACTCGTTTGATGTGTATATTCAAAGTAAAAATTGGGGGTGTGGTAACTGGTAACGTTATACGATACAATTAACTTGAGAAGCAAAAATATCAAATAAGTTTCCCTTTTTTATGTACTTTTTAAATTGCCGACATGGATTTAATTGAATTTTATCCAAAAGAAAAATGAGTGGCATATGGTTTTTGTTGAAAAAGGCGTTGTTGTTAGTTGGGGTTTATTTTGTTCATTTTAGTAGAAAATACTTAATAATATTTTAAATATTCTTAGAAATTACATCCAATGTTTACAAATCTCCCACGATTATCGCCACAAGCTCTAACCGAGTTTAAGGTATGTGGTTTTTTTCTTCATTTATTTTTTCAAAAACTAGAGTCAACAGATAGCCAGATAGTTTTCTTCTTGTTTCTAGAAATCCAAGTCGACCCATTGAAGTTAAAAGTACCTGCAGGACCATAACAAGGCTTACTTAATTTATATTTTCAATTTCCAAGGAATAGGTATCTCAAAAGCTCCGTGGAATTAAAAAATGCATTTAACCAGACACGAGATGGATGTTAAATGATATTTGGATGCAGATTAATGACGTACCACTGAAATTGAGACCACAAAATTGTTTAATCACGTGACTCTTGTTTATTTTTTTTATTTTTGGGGCCGGGATCCATCATTACAACAAGTTTTTAACACAAAGTTAGTATAGATTGGGAATGATAGTTGCAGGAAAATTATACTATAGAATTCCTTGGGGTCTGGAGGAAATTTAGGGAATTTTCAAACTTTTTCCGACAAACAGGTACAAATCGGCAGATAATTGATAGGCCTATTGTAGAAGCTGTTATTCACAGTCAATTTGTGTAGAGACTTGTTTTCAATGGTGAGAGTAGGCTCATGACGAAAACTGTTAAATTGTCCCTTTCATCTAGATAAGTTGGATGTGCTTGATCTACAATATTAGTTAAGTTTGGCACTTCTGTATCAGTTGTAAGATGAACATCAAAAAAAAATTCTTCTCGTTCGACGGTTTTTCCGACCTTAAGACATAAGAGAATAGTAAGTATTCCTGAAACTTTAAGTAAATCCATTTTATACTTCTGACACCTATACACATAATCGAAATGAAGGCAGAGAGTGTAGATAATTTCCAAAGTAAATTTTTTAAATAAACACAAACCAAAGCCAATTGCCATAAATTTCAAAAGCAATTTCACAAATTTATAATATTGACATCAGCGAATAATGTCGATGGCATGCAAAGAAACTATACAACACACTGTATACAGACAGGAAATCAAACTTCAATTTGTCACTTCACTCTGCATATATCCACTCCAGACCATTGAGAATAAATGGGATTCACCGTTGAGAATACGACACAGAATTGTAATCGATTTCCTCTAAAATCTAGATATATATATATGTACATAAATACATATATATAAACGTAACTACATGTATATAATATACATACATATATGTACACATTTACACATGTATGTACGTATGTCTATTAAAACTTTCTGTATAGGTAGGAAGAACACATTTCTATTCACACTTGGTGTAATTAATTATGCATACGAAGAACAACAAAACCCATTATTTTCACTTTAATATATGAGAAAGTACTCATCCACATCAAAACTCTTCTTATGGTAGAGGAATTGTGGAATATTGTGGAATATAATCTTTTCATGGTGGTCCCAATCTACAGGAAGTTGGTTTTCTCTAACGGGAAATAAGTTTTAATGGAAATTTATTTTATAATTTGTTCATTTGTGTTTAAATAAGTGTTTATTAATTAACGTAACGTAATAACCGTGTTATCCTAATGGTAGGCACTTAATTTTCTAACATAGAAATGTATACATGCATACATACATACATACATACATAGATCTATATGATGCCAATACAAAGTTTCTATTTTCTTAAACACTTTAAAAGACACAATCAATAACATACGAGTACATTTTTTGCACAAGTCTTTTAGATAGAAAAATAAAGGAAAATAAATTCTAGCAAAACAATAACAAAAAAGAAGAACAGAAAAGTATGTTAAATAAGAATAAGAATAAAAATTAATGCTTTAACATTTACACATTTGAACATTTAAAAAAAGGCTGCTAAGTAAAGCTACCATACTAAACTTCCCCGCCCCTCCCATAATTCCTCCACTATTCCCCACTATTCACCACCGTTGTCCCTTTCCGCGCTTTTCATATAAGAATTGTGCGACAATGGCTTTTTTATCCTAATTTAGTATGGTGGGTCCTACAAGGGTTAACAATGGATCAAAAATGGTAATATCCTTTTATGCAGTACAAAAAACAAAAACTTTTTTGCATATACAATTTTTTCAAAATTTTGTCATTTATTGGAAAAAAAACACGACAAAATACTTTATTTACAACAAGAGTTGTACGGGGGGGGTGATTTTGCCCATCTACCAATACCAAACGCCCCAGACATATTTAAACCAATCAAAAAACAATTCAAGCTTCTAGCTCCAACGCGTTCTTGAGTTATCGTTTTAACGAGCGATCGATCCGACTCCGAGTGACCAAAATTTCATATACATACAGTATTGAAGCAAAAGTTAAAATCGAAGTTTTCAAAAAATTGTCTGGATTATTTTTTAAATTAATATGATTTTTTACGATTTTTTTTTAGAAGATCTCAAATGTTTCAGGAGGCAGGTTATGAGTTTGTAAATGAAAAGCTCTACGGTAAAATTTTGTTTTTATTTTTATCTTGGCAAAAAGATGAATTTTGTAAAAATATTATTTGAGAGTTTTTCAAAAATTTCTAACAAATAAATAGTCGAGTAATTCAAAACTTCGAATAAAGTCAAAAAATCAATAAAGACCATGTTATTGAGAAACATCGGATGTCTAGAATCTCCAAACCGTACATAATTACGGTAAAAAGCTAAATTTTTATATATTGATAATTTTATAACTGTATTGTACCTGAGACTTTAAATCTTTCTATAGAAATGGGTAATTAAAAAAAAACAAAAACAAAAACCGCCCAACTTTTATCCAACACGAACGCAAAAAGTTGGCCATAACAAAAGTTACAAATTGAAAGTCAAACAAACCTGCATTTAAGAGGAAAACTTTCTGAATTAAATTTTCTATAATAAAAGAAAAATATTTAAGTTTGTTCAACAGTAATTTACACCCATCACAAACATGCTTCAGGAAGCTTTTACGTACATATATACCAAACCTAATAGATTTTATTGTTTAGAATACAGTAAATTTGCTATGCAGAAGCAAACACTTAATGTTTATTGTTCAAACAATTGAAGTGTTATTCAATCAGTGCAGTGTTATTACAAAATTTTATTCTCCTTAAAATCTTTGTTATAGAATGTTTATAGTACCTACTTATATATGGATAAATATAGAGTGATTTTCTCCTACTGAAAATTTTATATGGAAAATTTCAGATAAGAATTCATTTTTAAGTGGAAAAATAAAAATAATCATAATCATTAGGTAGCTACGTACATATATACTGAATGAAAACTGCTAACGTAGATTTATACATTTATGATGACATTTGAATAAAGAAAACACTTTTCATTCAAGTGAAAATGGAAATTTCCAATTAATTTTTAAGTGGATAAATTCTAATTTTCTTTCTTTCTGTCAATTTTATGGCGCATGGTTTCAAATTAAATATCGGTCCATCTGTTCGTTTATTCGTCAGTGGCACATTTAGAAAATCTAGACTATCTTAGAAATGATGGTTGGTTGGTTGGTCGCTTAAGTTCTCTTAACACTACTTTAGGTGTTTGATGTTGCTTATTTTTGTTTATATAACAGAGACCTTTAGGTACCTGAAATTCTAACTTTCAATTATTTATGAAAAACTTTAAAAATCAGTTTTTGGAATACAAATTTGTTGGTCAGCTTAAGCAATATTTTAATCGCACTCCATAATGCTCAAATTAACGGCTATTTTTAGTTATAAAAACTCCTAGTTTCTCGTTAAAATTTAAGGTTTTTTAAACTATTAATTTATTGTTTCTGTGATTTAACTACTATAGACTAACCCATTTTATGCATTTTTTTAAATTTTCCGCTATAATTACAATTTTTCTATTTTTTTAAATATCTGAACAGTGTAAATCAGTCTTTACTTTCCGTTAAATATAACAATACAGAAAGTAAACACTAATTTACAGTAAAGGTAAAACATGTTACTAAATAAAATCAAATACCATATGATAACTCAATACTTAGTATCCGGATCAAAAAAATTTGCCAGATTTAGATTCTACAACCAAAAATTAGCTAGAATAAGTGTAAAATGTCAATAAATATAATTCGATATAAGTTCAGATCTCATAGGGCTAGATTGTAGATTTATTAGGGGTGATCGATGCACCTCGAACTTTATTTAGACCTTTATTTAGGCACCCCTTTCTTACTTCTATCTTCATGGTGCCGCTCCATTATCTAGAGTACGTCCTCAAGTCCAGTTTCCTTAAGGAATTTTAAGATTTTGAGTGGATTTAGGGACGGAAGGTCTCTCTCGGTCAGGCAGTAGTTCTCCAGATAATCTCTCTTTTTGTGGATGAGTGCTCCGCATTCTGTAAGGAGGTGTATTGGGGTTTCTTCTGTTTCTTCACAGAATCTGCACGTGGCGTTTTCTTCCATACCCAGCTTCCTCAGCTATTCCTTCAGCTTGCAGTGTCCTGTCAGGACTCCCGTCAGCATCCAAAGTCTGTTTTTGCTAACTCTTATACTAGTCTCGTATCTCTTTCGGTTGTATTTCCCGAGTAGTACTTTGGATTGCCTTAGCTTCGGAAGTTCGTTCCAATGCTTGGCTCTTATTTCTTCTTCCTCCTTTTTCATTTCTCCTCGGATTGTATTAGTTTCGATTCCACAAAAGGGCTTTGGTCCAATGAAACGGGTGGATGCCCCTTTTCTTGCCAGCTCGTCTCATAGGGCTCAATAAACGATTAAAATTCCATTATTTTTTTTTTTACTGTACATTGCTGGACGCCCCTCAATACGCAATCAGTTCAGCTAGTATAAACCCAACGAGATCCTTTACTATAACTATTATCATCTGCATACTTATACACATTGCATCCTTCGAGATAAACATATTTTACACACGCGAGAATTTCTTGAAAACTTTAAAAGGCACTCAATACAAAAGAGCCACTCATCTGTGGTATATAAATCTATGCAGTACATTTATGTTTCATGGCGTACAGTCTTTTTTTGTTGTTGTTGTATCCATTAGGATATGTATTTTATTTTCTTCTCTTTACATCTCAATTACCTTTTTGAAAGTATACAGGGTGTTGTTTTGCACCAATAATAATATCAAACGAGCACTTAAACTTAAACCCTTAAACCACACACCCCTTCATATGATGTGTATAATTTAATTAATTAAATCTTAATCGTATCATATACAAAGTAGGTAAATTACCTCTGTCTATACAGAGTATTATTACATGTAGTGTGAGAATGATGACTTAACCTAAATTATATCAACATACGAGTATAAAGGACCATAAAACTAAATGTAAACAAATGTATTGAAATGTTAAACGTTAAACCACATTATTAAAGTTTTAAGTCGTATTACATATAACGGATATTGATGAAGACTTTGTTTTAAATGTCTTCATTTACTAGGAATCTCTAGGTACATACATATACATTACTTATACATATAGAGATTGTAAAATTATATGCCGGAAGTTTGTATATTAACGTCTTTTAAGGTTCAGTCAACCCGTCTGTGATGGTTAGTGCTTAAGTGATCCATCTTCTCAAGTAAGACATTTTATTTTCTATACTCATATGTACATAACGAGAATAAATGCTGAGCATTAAGCTCTAGAAATTTCATATTAATGATTGTAGAGTGTAGTGTAGACGAATGGTAATGACATGCATTATATGGTTGTCTTAATTAAGTTATTAATTAACTCATTTTAGAAATTTTATTTTATAAAATGGAAACCTTTTATGATGGTGTATTAAAAATAAAAAAAATAAAAAAATTATTTAGATTGAAAGTTAAAACCATAAAAATATAGAGAAAACACTCCTACCCTGCTTGAACTTCATCCCATGCTAAAGAACAATTGAAATGATTCACAAAAGCTCCGGAGAACTTTTCGTTTGGATATTTTTTCTTATCAAGTGCCTTATGTGTTACCTAAAAATAAGAAAATGTAAACATTCGATACGAAGAAATTTCTATTATTAAAGAATTTTCAATATTTTTGTTAATTTTTCGATATTCATAAGAATATGGGTGTAGGGGGTTGATTTGGATTCCATTTTAAAGAATTATATTTTACGAATAAATCAATAGTAATGAATCTAATGTCTAAAGTGGAATTTTAACTATCCTCTCCAAAGTCGGGCTATTTTCGTTTCAAACCAGCGCCATAATGGTAGGCTGTGGAACTTTTCGGTCTATGAATGAAATCTACATTTTTTTAATCTCTATAATTTTTGTTACATTAATTTTTCTCTAATCCAAATAAATTTTGAGTAAATAATTAAAAACTCTCAAATTACATAAAATTAATTACAGCGCCACAACGGTAGGCTGTGGAATTTTTTTGTCTATGAATGAATTGTTTATTTTTGTATTCTCTATAATTGTTGTCTTATTCATTTTTATATTTTTTTATTTTATAAAAATTAGGTACCACAGCCTCCCCTATTTTTTGTTCGATTTGATCCAAAATCAATCTTACTCTAGGACAATAAAATAAATTGTCAAAATTTCAGCTTTCTAGCTTCAGCCGTTTAGTCAGAATCTTGATCACAGACGGACGCATGGCCATGCATATTTCGACTTAGAATTTCACCAGAAAGACACTGGAGTTAATTTTTTTTCTACGCTGAATATTAAGGGGCGTTACAAACTCCGTACCTTTGATAACACGGGTATAAAAATGTTGTCCTGGCCAGAATTCGTCAGTACAGTCTCTAGTGTTAACCAATCAACAGGGTTTGATTAAGTATGAAAAAGAAAGTCGATCAACTCTAAAACTGTTCGGTACATATTTACTTTATTACTTAAGATAAATAACTCTCAAAGAATGTTTTGTTTCATAGTTAATATTTGATTTCCACATTCATTAAATTACAGTTAACCCTCTATTTACTATATGGCATATGTATATGGTTTTCTACCCACAATTTCCATTATAATAGTCAGATCACTTTTCCACAATAGATTAAAGCTCCTAATAATAATAATAATAATAATAATAATAATACACTAAAAATACTACAGAGTTCTCGAAAACTCTACATATATATTGCTGGAGCACAAATATACAATTTATAAGAAAATGTAGTTTACAGTTAGTGTTAGAGTTAGTGGGTTTTCCTCAAATGTGGGAAAATGAAAAGATATTTACGTTGTACATTCGAATAAATTTATGTGCACATGCAGTGAAGTTTATCTGTGAAACACTTGCAAACACATGGCATTGTACATATATATACATATGTACATTGTACATATATTGGTGGTTTTTAGGTTGTAGCCATTTAAAATGGGTTGCATTACCAACAATGTTATGTGATAGAAAAAAAACATGTCTGGGTATACTATCTGCAAGTTTTCGTGCCATTATATTACAATATTTTATGTATGTATTTGTATGTACATATGTATGTATATTGTGTACTAGTAAAATGTCATAATAGCAGTTTATTTATAATGAAACTTTGTTTATATTGTGAACTGGGTGCTGCATTAGATTATACAAAGTATATAAAAGCATAAGGGGTGATTTTATTTTTAATTCTCTCTGAAGTGGAGTTTTTTTTTTTTTTTTATTTGAAATTTTCAGAGCATATCAAATTATACTAAAAGTCTCTTGATGTAGTTATAGTAATATTTTCCGGTTATTAATTTCTGATTATGTAAGTACATATATGTATATGCTAAAATTCTGATAATATCAGTATGGTGGCTAATCTGCAAGAATTAAAAAATACGTTATCGATTCAGTTTGCTAATGAATTTTACATACACACACACACTAAACAGGGGCGGATCTGGAAAAAATCTTGGGAGGGCTAAAATATCAGGGACACACATTTTCGATTTGAAGAAAATTCGTCTATGTACAATTCGCCCTAAAACAATTTGTCTATAACTCACTCGAAAAAGACAAATTGTAGTTTGATGTATATTGTATAGAAGAATTGTTTTAGAAGAATTTACGGCAGACGCACATTTCCTTGTTAATTTATTTCTCCCCCTCTTTGGAACTTACATACAGCGAAAAGCAAATAAACTGTAAAATAACTTTTTGTTTGTTTAAAATGAATGAAAACTTTCTAGTACGTATAATCAAGATCATTAACATGTATGTATCTGTCAAAAGCAGTGAAGCTTTCAGCTGAATTGAACTCACAGTTACTGATCGCTCACTATTTTTTTGTGTCTGCTAAAGTGCTGAATGCAACCATTGTCTTCTAATAAATTATTTTAGTTATTGAAAACTCTTGGAGGGGGGGGGGTAATTACACCCTTAACTCCCCTCACTGAGATCCGCCCCTGACACTAAATAATTAAATAGATGCTCTGTTATTACTTTTAAATTTAAAATGCAAATTTTTGTGATTTCTCCACCTCTTGGACATTTTGAATTGTACATAAAAATGCAAAAAAAAAAAATTAGTAGTCAAGAACGAAAGACTAAAAATGTTGGCTCTAAGTTTTCTATGTGCACGAGCTGCTTGACTTTTATAGGACCCCCTTCCCCCATATAAAGTTTCCCATTTACTTATAATTCCAGGGTGTGTACATAAGTATCTACCTACACACACCCTTTTTCTATTCTAATCCAACAAAAAACCACTTTCACTTTCCAAACCAAAACATTAAAATTGTCAAGTTTACTTCTAATTAAAGGCATATTTAATGTTAATCTCTTTTTAACTAATATCTATGGCTGTTATCTTTCCCCGGAACTAAATTAGACCAAATTAATTTACATCCAGATTAGGTGAGAAATACATGTTTTCCGTAATTATCAAAAAAAAAGAAAGAAAAAAACTTTCACATTACGAAAGTGTTGCCATTTTGAGTTAAGGTGTAATTAAACAAAAAAGTTTTCGGCGAAAGGAGTTTTAACACTGCATAGAATATTCTGTGCCTCTAATTTGTGAATGGTTCTTTTAATATATAAAAGGAAAAATAAAGGCAGTGACTTTAAATTTAAAATTACTTAGTATAATAGGTTAACTTTTAGGATTATGTTTTAAGAGGGGAGTTTAATAGGTGATTATATATATTTTTTTTTTATTTATTTTGACGCACGATAACCTAACTTGGCTATAATTACATTTCATAAATCTTATGACAATATACAAAATATGAAAATTATGAAATTTCAGATAAGTTAAATATGTAGGTACTACATTTCTTGACAATTAATCCTTTTTATTAGAACAATTAACAATTAAAAAAGTATTTAGGTAAATTTAAATGTAAAAAAGCAAATTTTGGACATTTTTCAAATTTCATTTCTATGATTTGCCTTAAATTTGATATTCTGTCGAAACGATTTTTTGGAAATATTTGTATACTGAATTATGGTAAATTCTCGATATGTTGGAGGTCCTTAAAATATCATGTTAGGCTATCTTCTGTAGTTATATCTCTATTTGAATACAATTTTTTTTAAGTTTTTTTAAATATTCTAATGAGCATTTTTGATTAATAAAAATATATTGTAAGGAACACAGCTTCATAGTTAATTGTTATCAATAAAAAGCTTTAAGCTTCATATTCAGTAAAATTAATATAAATCTAAGGGAAAGACAGACATACTTAACCTAACTCATTTTTCAATTTGAGTTATCTTTAACATTTGTTTATGTCGACCACATTATCTACGGTCTATGAGTAAAATTAATCCAATTAGGTCATTTAATAAATGTATTCAAAGAAAATGGCCTATCTGTACGATACAGTTTTCATAAATTACATATTATTTGCATGTGTTTTCTAGGGGTTTTTTTTACAAAATGTTAAAAGGGGGGATTGTCGTTTAAAGAATTGTTACGTTATAAAAAATATTTTGTTTTTTTTTCTTGCTTGTTTATTTAAATTTTCAATAATCGACAAACTGTTTGTTAATGAGCCGACATTAAAGTAAAGTAAAAAACTTTTAATTGAAATTTAATTTTTTTAAATTTTTTAATGGATTTACCAATATTGCTAGTTGTGTATATAAAATATAAGTAAAATTTTACTGTACCCATGAGGGGGAGGGGTTTTTCCCCATAAAAAACATAGGTATATTTTTAATTCAAATAAGTTTTTAAAAAAAAGGAAGGGTTAAACCAGAAATAAGTAAGTATATTTTGTAGGCAATACTTGTAGGCAGCTTTTAAAAATAACCCGAAAGATGTTCCCCATCCCCCCTCATAATTATGACAACTGGAAGTGTAAAAATGAGTTTTTCCATACAAAATCAACAATTTCAAATTGACCCTCCTCTTTAAGGGGGGGGTCACCGAAAACTTTTGTAGAAATGTGTTGGGGGGAAATATGGCAACTCATCCCCCTACCCCCAACCCTCCCCCTCATAGGTCCCGTAAAGTAACTTTCAGACAAATATATTCAATAATTCCATAAATAGATAAATCTTAATTAAAAATTGTTAGATGATATATGTTAGTGTATTATTCAAGCCATATTACCAGAGAAGTTCATCGATTTATTGTTAGTTTTATCTACATTGTTTGAAAATTATCAGCTAATAAATATTAATAAAACTGCATTAGCATTTAGTCTATCAATTTAATTTGTTCCAATAAAACAACAAACGCTACAAGACCAATTATCAATAAAATATTTACGCTGACATTAAATTGAATTGATTATCCTTTTCAAATACGAACAAATAGATTTTATTTTCAAAATATTACTCAGGTTGTAAAAATCAATAAAAAAAAATGTTTCAACCTTCTGGCATATAGATAGAATAGATAGAATAGATAGATAATTATTTATTAAACTCATATATGTAGCTTAAAAATAACGAATAACAAATCCGAAAACGTATAAGTGGCGTCATCGGTTAATTAAACCATTTTCATTACACTCTCATCCCTTATTATACATATAAGTTTTTGTGATAGAAATTCCACCTCTAAAACTTCACCAAAACTATCTTATGTTTTGATTATCACTTTATCTTACCCTTAATTATTTTCTCACATTTTCCCATAGAGAAAGACTCATCAATCGTTCGTATAATTTGTGGGTAAAATGATTTTGAAATTCCTTCATGAAATAGAATACCAAAAAAAACCAAAAAACAAAACTTTGGCGTAAGAATTATGGACACACTTCTAAAGTAAAAGTAATGTACTATTAGTCTGACAAATGTTCTATAATGTCAGAACATATAAATCCCAAAAGTAATGAGTATACGATGAGACTTGCGTGTTTAACCGAAAAAAAGGAGAAGTGGTAGGTAAAGGGTGCGTTTAATGTCTGCAGGTGAAAAAGATAAATTGCTTTTAATCAAAATGGAAATGTTTTGTAATTGTTTTCGGTTAAAGTTAAAAAAAAAAAAAACCAAACGAACTATGCTCTCGCACATATAAAGGCGCATGTAAGCGATTAAGGGAGAGAAAAAAAAGAATTAAGTTGAAAGATCAATTTAAACGAGATTTATTTTGTGGAGCTTATAAGATTTGTGTTTTCTACTCTTCAACGTATTATACAAAAAAGTAAAAATCTTTTTCATGTTTATCGGCAAAGAACTTAAAAAAAAATATTTTACCTGTGATTGCTCAATTCACAGTGATATGAATCACAGTCAGTTCTGCTTCAGAAATAAAGTTTTCTTGACAAAAATTAAAAGTGTTTGTATGTCGGAATAAATTTTGGAAATTCTGACTTAAAGAAGAAGAAGAAGTGATCTAATAAAATTAAAAAAAAATCGAATCTTTACTTTTTACCGGAGTCGAGACTTCTGAAATTGTAATTGTATTCGAAGGAAATTCTATTTTCATATAAGTAACTTTTCACACCTATTCGGTGTGGAAAAATGCCGGTTCAAATTATGGTATGAGATTAAGTAAGATTAAGACCTTTGGCTTATCTTTTTTTGTATGCAGAAGTATCATAAATATGACTCAAAAATCGGCTATAGGTAGTCTTGCCTCAAAAAAAAAATTTGTCTTATTCTAAAAGTCTTGTATTCGAGAGAGCGAAAAAAATTAATAATTTTGAAAATGAAAATTTCTTTTCAATCAAAAGAAGCGATTAAAGGTGGTCTTAAACTTTGTATGCGAAATCTGCATTTGTAAATGTGACGACAAACAAAATGTGATCGACCAACAAAATTTGTTTATTTTTTTCGAATACAAGGCCCTGAGTCCTTTTATTCGAATAATAAGCACACTAGCAGGCCTATTCTCAAAACCACTCGAAAATTTTCGTGCACCAAAATTCTCGTCTACTTTTATTCGATTGGTATTACTTTACGGTATTCTCAAAACCAATCGAATAAAAAGTCACCACTTTCGAATGTGGTGAAAAAATTGAATGTAGAGAAAATATTTGACAGCAAGGTTATAATTATATTTATTTTAACTGTCAAATTTTTTTCGAAATCTTAAATTAAAATATTGTGAAGTGAAGTAAATTTTAAAATATTAGTGTTTTTTTGATAAATAAATTACTATGGCTGGTTTAGAGGAATTAGCAGCAATATTAGCTATTGGCGCACAATATTCGTCTGATTATCGTTCGAAAATTTCCGTGTGGTGAATTTGAGAATACAGATTTAGTACATTCGAATGGTTTTGACAGATATTCGTGCACGAAAATTTTCGAGTGGTTTTGAGAATAGGCCTTCTATTCTCTTTTTTTTAAGGGAAGACTGTAAACCTTTCAACCATATTTGTTTTGATGTTTTGTTGATATAACGACCTTCAAATAAGAAAAATATATTTCTACATTCCACCCTATTGCATTTACTTACATAGATATGACTGACATACATACATACACACTACACACATATGGCATGTTTATTTGTATTTATACAATTACTTCAAAGCTTACTTAAAAGGGAATTGTGATCCATTAAAGTGGGTAAGCTTTAAAGCTTCTGTGTACGAAAATCAAGCTCTTAACTAAATAAATATTTTTATTATTTTGAGACACGCCATAGGTAGGCACCACCTACACACAAAATCTAAAGTCAAAATAATTAAATTTCCATATAAGTAAAAATCGCATTACCAACGCTATAAAAATTTATCTATAAATTATAATATCCGTAATAAAATTGTGATGTTGATAATAAATCAATATTTATTTTTAATAAAAAAAAATAACCACCACCCAACTTCATATGCAAAAGTAGCATTCCGCAAAAAATATGACAAACCATTAGAAAAATTCAAATTTTCTTTTTGCTCGATAATCGAATTTTTATGCGCTGCAATTTTTTTTTTTTCGCCCAAATTTTCATGCGAAGCCCTTTTTATCGATAAATTTCATTCGATAAAAAAAAAAATAACCGACAACCTTTTACAACTTTTCCACTAACCCAAAATCAATTCAAGCTTTAGTAGACGGAATAAAAAAAAAAAAGAAAAAAAAGAAAAGAAAACAAAAAAAAGCTCTGTTTTCATAGTTATGGCACGTTGTGGCTATATCCAACAATTTTCTTCTTCTTTTTTTTCCATCAGTAATAGGGGCCGTGCATGTATAGTGTACATGACTGACTATACTCTATTGATTAATGGTTTTGAAAAAGAAAAAAGTACAAAAAAAAAAAAAAAATGCAGAATGAAAACCATAAAAGTCACTTCATAACAGAATGCTCGATTTAATATCACTTACAGCTTACAGCCCAGCGAAGGGTTTTTGTTTTGGAGTTTGCCATAGCCAACACTATGTGTACGATTTTCTGGTGGGGAAGGTATGTAGGTAATTTGTTCATTCTGGCCTGTTCATCTAAATCTTGATGGATGATTGTAATCTATCATTTTTATAGAAACAATTCACATTGAGATCGAGCAAAATGAATTGAAGAATGGATAAACCATATGCAAATGACCATGATAAATTGTTGCTATATGCTATAGAGAGGCGTATAAGTTTAACTTACTTTCTATAATACTTGATAGGGTTTTGTTTAATTTGCTAAGCCTTTCTTGTCGAGGTCATACCCCCATTTATGTATTATAGTATAGGTACATAAATATATGTAGACGAGTTATATAGCAAAAATACACAGCACAACTAGAAAGTCATATCAATTTAAAAGGCTTCCATTGATGTAATAATGGTGATTAACATAAAATTTGCTTATTTTTTATTTTTTCATTCAAATTAAATAAAAATTATTTTATCATCGTATTGTACTGCATGGTGTATTGTACGGTGTAACTGTGACATCATGCCCGAACGTCAAATTAGTTAATTATTTTATTTTTATTTCTAATTGAATGATCATCCTAAAAAAAAACCTTAGTCAAAGTTGACTAATGAATAAAAACATTTTAGTATTGTAATACTCCGAACCCCGGCTTGTTAGGCATCACAATACTTAAAATTAAATTAAAAAAAAATTGATTGAAAATTTAAATAATGGGAAGTGAGGAATAGAGGAAATCGTTGGCATGTACATTTAATTTCCAGAGTTTCTATTGTGAATGTATCGCGTGGATTGAGAAAATGTGAAATGCGCCCACGATATTACTAATTCTTCTCGTTTACGTTGGGTGTAACCAGATTCGGCGGTTGGAATCACACTTGTCCTCAATAACTACTCTACTGCAATATAGCAAATCCAGCCAATCCAATGCCATTTGTGACTTATTTCTTAGTTTTTAGCTTTAAGTATTCTGATTTCTTTCTTGCTTTGTTTACTGCGATTTTCAATTATTGTAATAATCTTTTTTTTACTTTTAAAATATTATAATGCTTTGTAATTACTTAGGATATATATGTATTGTACCCGTTGCTGTGCTCTCCCCCTTAATTACTTTATTTTTTTTTCATCATGTTCTGACATTGTTAAAAATTGCTATTATCCTGGAACCTTCTGTGCTGTTTTCTGCTCGCGACCGTTGCTGGCGATTAACATCGCATTGTTGTGATGGCTCATACGAATGATGGTGTTTCTGTGTGCAACTCGCGACAAAATCTTTGCATTCCAAACATACTGTTGAAGGCTACACTTGATTCAAAACCGTTTTTAAATATCGGTCACTTTAATGCCAGGAGCATTCTAAGAAGTATTGATGAGGTGAGAGAAATTGTTCAGTCTACTAATCTCCAAATTATTGCTGTATCTGAAACGTGGCTTGGCCATCATATTCCCAATAGTGCTGTCGAGATTGAAAATTATGTATTGTACAGAAACGATAGACCTGTTACTCGAGGCGGTGGTGTTATGTTGTATATAAAAAAAGGTATAGCAGCTCAAATTATTTCTAAATCATGTTCAACGGAGGTCGAATATTTGTTGATTGAAACTGTAATTAATAAAGTCAAAATCCTCCTAGGTGTAGTCTACAATTCTAAGACTAACAATGATTTGACCCCTTTACTGAGTACTCTGGACAGCCTTTCTTCTAAATATTCGGAGGTAATTGTCGTTGGTGATTTTAATATTAATTTACTGCATCCCCCAGCTCTGAAGTCACTCTACTCAATGTTTAATCCTTTAGCACTCCAAATATTTTTAACTTCAGAACCAACTCGTTTTCCTCCAATTTCTAATTTATTAAATTCTACTCCTTCTCTATTAGATTATTTTATGACTAGCGATACCTCAAAAATTTCTTTTTTTAGCCAATTTAGTCTGCCTGGTATTTCTGATCACGACTTCATATATATGTCTTATAATATCCCCACACATATTTCAGAACAAATTTTATCTTATAGGGATTATAAGAACATTAATATAGATAGTATTGTCCGTGACATGAGTTTTTTACCTTTTAATGATATTTACAGTTGTGTTAGTTCTGATGACATGGTTCTCTTGTTAAATGATCTAGTGTTAAGTTTGTTCAATCGCCACGTCCCCCTAAAGAGAGTAGTCCGTTCTGTGAAGTCTCCTATTTGGTTTAATAGTCATATTCATAAGGCAATCATTGAACGTAACCTTGCCCATAACAAT